>JAMJFZ010003422.1:0-65610 GCA_026225945.1 Cricetomys ansorgei
TACCAACAAAGTCAGAACCAGAAATCAGTACCTGTAATCATCCCAATTCCAGATGCTTAGAAGTCAGTGTAAAAACACAGTCAACAACAGCCAAGGCAGTGTGTCTCCAATAGAGTCCAGCAAACCTACCTGAGCAGGTCCTAAATATTCCAACGTAGTTGAGGCACAAGAAAAATAAGTTAAAACAGTCTTACAAAGATGATAGCGGTCCTTAAATAGGAAAAAGATAAATTCCTTACAAAAATCCAGAGAATTACAGACACTAGAAGGAAACAAATAAAATATTCAAGACTTGAAAGTGGACATAAAATCAATAAAGATAAGCCCAACTGAAGAAATTATGAAAAAAATATTTAGGAATTCAAATAGAAACTACAAAGGCAATCTTCACCAACAGAATACAAGAGACAGAAGACAGAGTCTCAGGCTTCAACAATACAATATAAGAAATGGATACATTAGTCAAGGAAAGTGCTAAACCTAAAACACCCCTGACACAAACATCTGAGAAATCTGGGACACCATAAGAAGGACCAAATCTAAGAATAAAAGGAATAGAGGAAGTAGAAGAGACCTAGCTCAAAGTCCTAGAAAATATTTTCAACAAAATCATAGAAGAAAAATTTCCTAACCTAAAGTCGATACCTATAAAACTACAAGAAGAATACAGAAAACCAAATAGATTGCCCTAGAAAAGAAATATCCATGGCACATAATAATCAAGATACTTCACTAAAGATACAGAACAGAGAAAGAATATTAAAAGCTTCAAAGGAAAAAGACCAAATAAGCAGACCTATTAGAATAATATGTGACTTCTCAATGGAGACTCTAAAAGCCAGAAGGGCTTGGACAGATGTGCTGCAGACTCTAGGAGATGACAGATACCTTATTCTACCATCATTTGAGAGGCTGCCTCCTGCTGCAGATGGGAACAGGTACAGAGACACACAGTTAGACATGACACATAGAGGAAGAGACCTTGTAGTACACAGCTCTAAATGGGATATCCCCATCAAATCTCACCCATTGTGTGAACAAGTGGGTCTCTGATTCTAGTGGCTTCTCCTAGGGCTCTTTTCCTTTTGTTGATTTGCCTTGTCCAACTTTGAAGTGATGCTATTTTTTTTGGTTTAGTTTTTTTCTTTTTTTTGTTTTTTTGGTTTGTTTGTTTGTTTGTTTTGGTTTTTCGAGACAGGGTTTCTCTGTTGTAACTCTGGCTGTCCTGCAATTCACTCTGTAGACCAGGTTGGCCTCAAACTCATAGAGATCCACCTGCCTTTACCTGGATTAAAGTACTGGAATTAAAGGTGTGTGCCACCTCTGCTCAGCTGAAGTGATTTTTTTTTTATTTAGCTTATTATATTTTATTTCATCATGATTTTTTGTACCTCTTAGAAGCCTATTCTTTTCTAATGAGACACAGAAAGAAAGTGGATCAGATGGGAGGGGAAGTGGGAAGGAACTGGAAGAAGTAGAAGAAAAGGAAACTCTAATCAGGGTACATTGTATAAGAAAATAGTCTACAGTTAATATTTTAATTCTATATTAGTTAATGCTGGAAACTATGCAGCCTAGACAGTTTATAGGCCATAGTGAAGAACTGATTGCTGTTACTTTGCTAAATGGACATAGTAGTAAACTGATTCTTATGACTTATCATTATACCCATAGATCAATGCATCCCTCAACCCTTATCTGAGAAGTTGCTATTTATAATAGATGGTGATTAACACAGAGACCCACAATTGACCAAGGTGCAGAAAAATAAGAATCTCCAGGATGCTCAGCTCTAAATGAAATATATATATATGCCTTGCTTCTTTCTCCAGAGGCTCAGGAATCATAGGAGAGAACAGACTGAATGTAAGAACCAGAGATCGTAGAAGACTATAAAGAAATGGTGTTTGGGGGACACAGCAGGAAGGTTACATATATGAACTCACAATGGTTTCATCTGTATGCATAAAACCTATGCAAGCCTAAACCAGACCAAATCCCAGCAAGAAGATGAGAGTTCAGCACAAAATTCCATCCCTAGCTCTTGTGTTATTGGCAATTTTTAGCTAAGAAAGTTTCCTACACGATTATAGTCCCTGGTAAGTCAATCATGCTCCAATTGAGGACCATACATCCAAATATATTTGAGCAGCACGAATTGAACTTGGGTGGGAAGGGAAGGAGATGGATTTGGGAATAGATTGGGGAGGGTAAGTACGATCAAAACATGTAGTAGTTATGTGGCTGCTTACCAAGAGTGACAAGGAGGCATATTCATATCTGCAAACTACTATTTTAGAAACAAGTTTCTCCAGAAAAAAAATTATTTCTGGTTTTGAAAATTGCTGAATGTTTCATCATGGGCTATCCAAAGCCCCCCTAAAACACACACACAGTCCATTATAAAATGCAGTCTATCTACTTTGTGTATATTTAAAACATTGCTTAAGCATCAAATTTCATGTTGTCTAGTGATTTAATAAAGCAATAAATCTAGTATAATAAATTCAAACAGCATTCATAAAAAACGTTTTAAAATTCAAGAATAAAGGAAAGAAAACTAGCAATTAACTTCAGTCTGTTACTCAAGTGTGATGTACTTTTACTTCATAGACCAGTTTATTATCCTGTAATTAACCAGGATTGTATAACAATGGCCTGAACTCTAAGATACTTTTCTATTCCTAAGTTTTCTAAATTTTAATGTCTTCTGTACAATATGCTTAGTCAGACTCTAAATCATAACTCAGAAAAATTAGGGCATTGAACTTTATATTTAGTTCAGGTACCACATTTCAATAATAAACAAAAATTTTCTTTTATGTCCTGGATGCTACAAAACCTCTCAGTCTCTAATTGCAGGGTGGTTTCCAAGACCTCCAAGGAATACATTATACCACAGATAGTAGTAACACACTCAATAATTTAGTGTTATCTTTTTTTGGTACATATCACTCACTGTGCTTGAAACTTTCAAAGCTGAGGATGCAAAAGTAAAAGAAGCACACAGTTGTCTTTTTTTCCATAATTCCATGATTGCAAGTTGAATGCTTTCTATATGATTTTAGCACTTTGAATATGTAATGTCATTTTTTAATTAAATTATAAACTTCCATCTGTTACCTAATTAAAGCATTTTACTTTTTTTTTTTTTTGGTATTTCCAAGTTGCCAGCATGACTACTCTTGTGCTTTGGAGCCATCATTAACTAAATTAAAGATTACTTAAACACAACACTGCAATACTGTTTTAGTTAGGATTACTATTGTTTTGATGAAACCCCATGACCATAGCAACTCTTATTTTTAAAAAAAGCATTTAATTAAGGCTTGCTTACAGGTTTAGAGGTTCAGTCCATTATTGTTATATCAAGAAGCATGGCAGCACACATGCATACATGGTGTTAGGGAGGTAGCTGAGAGTTCTACATTCAGATTTGCAGACAGCAGGAAAAGAAAGACACTAAAACTGGTTTGCATTTAAAACCACAAAGCCCACCCACAGTGACACACTTCCTCCAACAAGGCTACATCTATACCAACAAGGCCACACCTCCTAATAATGCCACTCCCTGGTGACCAAGCACTCAAATATGTGAGCCTAGGGATACTACTTTTATTAAAAGTATCATAAATACCATGAGTGAAAATCTGATAGCCAAAAGAGTTATTAAATGACTACAGGACTGATAGCATATACAATGTGAAATATGATTTCTATACAGGTTAGGACAGATGTGAAGGAACAAAATTTTGCCACGTTATTAAGAACAGCATACGATTTTAAGTCCAACTGAGTCTTTCAATTTTGGAATTTCCTGTCATGGTTCAGATATGAAATGTCTCCCAACTAGACTTATATGTTAAGACTTCGTTGACAGCCTATGGTCTTGGAGAAGTATTCAGATCCTGAAGATGCTGCCCTAATCTTTGGGTTAATCCTTGATGGATTCATAATATAATACTAGTATCAGGAGCTATTAAAAAGTATATATTTTTAAAATTTACTATTTCATCAAAATGTGCTTTGTACATCTCTCTTTTCCTTAGTAGATATATTACTAGAGAGAGGGAATCTTTGTTGATCTTTGCACTTTGATCAGAGCACACAGTGTTTGATCCAAAACAAATATTTAATAAGTGTTAGACAAATTAGCAAAAGTCAGGACATCATAGAAAATGCCTAAATGTCTCTGGAAAACCTGGGGCATCCTGGGTCAGTTGGCTAGATGATGACAGCGGCTATGTCATGCACTGAGACCCTACATGGTCTCACATATGCAACTACTAGGCAGCACACAGCCTGGGTGGTCAGCACTCAGGGTAGGATTTTCTATTCATGTAGCAACCTAGGAAACTGCCCTTGCATTGGGCAACTACATTTAGAACTGGCAATCTGGACATCAAAATTTCATGACATATTTTGGTACAAATATTCTCTAGTATAAGAGAGGCAGGATAAAATCTTCCCTAGTGCTAACCCCTGGTGTGCTTAATAAAATACCTCCAGGAAGTTAATATGACTCATTGCGTCCAACCTTGTGGCCAAGCCTTAGTAATTTTTAGAACTCTCAGATGGAATGGTATTTTCCAAGCATGATGGCATATGCCATACACACACACACACACACACACACACACACACACACAGTCACATGCCAGTCATCTCTCACCTTCAGTGTTCCTATGAAAATATAGTATTAGAAATTCTACAATGAAAAGTGAGTTTCCCAGGTCTTCATTTCTCCCAACACTTGAGTAGAACTTTGGTAAACTGTCTCTACCAAGGAAATGCAGAGGAAATGATACTGAGTGGTGTCTGATGTTAGGATGTAAACAGCCCACATGATATTTTCTTGTCTCAGTCTTTTAAGCCATTTGTCTTTATAAAAGAACCATCATGTTGCAAGCAAGCACAGGCTACATGGAGATGCCCCAAGTTGATATTCGAAACAAAAGCCACATTAAATTTTGCAATTTTGTGATGGAATAAGAACATAATTCTAAACCCTTAACAAATGAGTTTTCTGGAAATCATCATAATAATAGAAATAAGAGATTATTATTGCTATGTTTAAACCAACAAATTATGGAGTGACTTGTTAGTATCAATATATAAGCAATATGAATCTGGAAGGCTGCTTGGACTTCGGAGTATCAGTTTGCGTATAAAATTTTAAAAGTCTCTGATATCCTAAATCTTATGGTTACGTTTTTATCAGCAGAAAATATTCACCATGGGGGCTAAGAGCACTGGCTGTTCTTCCAGAGGACCGGGTTTCAATTCCCAGCACCCACATGGAAGCTCACAACAGTCTGTAACTCCTGTTTCAGGGAATCCAACATCTTCACACACAGACATACATACAGATAATGTACATAAAATAAAAATAAATAAATAAAATATTTACCCAGGCAACGGTGGCACACGCCTTTAATCCAAGCACTCAGGAGGCAGAGGAAGGCAGATCTCTATATGTATGAGGCCAGCCTGGTCGACAGAGTTCCAGGACAGACAGACTTGCAACAGAGAAACCCTATCTCAAAAAATAAAAAAAGAAAAGAAAAGAAAATATTCACTGTATATGTGTTCACATTCCTAACATGTTTAACCATAATGGAAGATATACATAATAATTTTTTTAAAAGAATATTCCAAATTCCCACTGATGGAATCTTTTAGATTGTTTCTGAAACATTCTGCGATATTTTTCTGTTTTCAACTGCATCTCCCCATCACTGTTTGAAGTGCAGTTATTGTTGCCTTTATTATTTTGTTTTAGTTTTAAAATTTATTTACTTTTATTTTTAATGAAATAGAAATTAGTTTTGGTAAAAAAAAAAAAAAATTCACAGATCTATAAAAACCAAGCTCCATTCAAATAAGTTGGGAACTCATTTCTCTAAAATATAGCCTGGTTCCCTCACCCTATAATTCTATTCTCATCTCTTTAAACCTGTCATCACTGCCTTCTTTGCTCCTTTTCTTTCATCTAAGTGCTAAGCATTGAAACTAGAGCCTACGGATGTACACAAGTGCTCTACCATAGTGTTCCCATGGCTCATCCTAACATTCACAAAGTCCATTTAGTCACTAACAGACACATCCACAGACATTTCAACAACTCTTCTTGGGACATGCTATTCCAATCTGCTAAACAGTGTACTCATGAGACCAATATAACTCAATTTCCTTTCTATGTTAGAATTTATATTTTAATCTACGTTTCAGTTCTTCTATCCCTTAAGAGGAATAATCATACTTTGTTACTACGGTTGCCATGGGAATTAAAGAAAAGAATATCAACTGAATTATATATACCATACAAACTGAATTAAATCTACAAGTGTGAAGATAAGTAGTAAAGACAATCTTTGAGCAGACCCCTTAACCTACCCTACCACTGTGTCCAGGTCAGTCACTTAATGCCAATTACATATGGCTATGCACAGATAAGGTGAGAACATTAAACTTGTAATTATTTATTATAAGGGCAAAAGAAGGAGATATTCAAATTCAAGACATGACTGTGATTTATGATCAAGTGAGGAAAAAGTAATGTGTATTCAGCACCCATGAAAAATGTATTCTGACAAAATATATGGAAAATTGAAAAGCCACGTTATAATGGCTTAACTAGAAAAATGATTTTACAAACCAGAACTGCATCTGCTGGAAGCTCAGGGAGCAAACTCCTCCCCAGGAAATGTGCAGCCTTCCTCTCATTTCGAGGTGTTGAAAGAATAAAAACAAAGCTACTTTTATCAGTCTCTGTTCACAAAAGGGCCAAGGTTGATGCTGATCTTAACACCTAGTTGAGGGAGAGGATTTGCATTAAGGGAGGGGATAATGGAAGCTTTGGTAATCTGCAGGTGAGGAGATTAAACAAAATGAGAGGTTTATAAACATAATGCTTACTTTGTGAACAGCTAATCTCCATCTGAATGGTTCTAATCAGTATCATTACAGGACTTTCTTGAAAAGACAGAGAAGAGTGGAAAAAGAAATGCTTGCAAATGCATTTGAGGTGGCTAAAGGAAAGAGTGCCCCAAATATTCTAAGCTCCTAGTGTGATACAGTGGTCCAGTAAATAATATAGAGACTTTTTTCTAGGTGAATTACAACATAAAGGGTGAATGCTTATATCTGTTTTCTTTTTCATTTTTTGTTTTCTTTAGTAATACTAGAGACTGAACCCAGAGCATACCAGGTAAGTATGGAACCTCTGAGTCACATCTCTGCCCAGAACTGACATTTTTGACCACGTATAAATGGATATATTTGTATAGTCTCTCTAAAATTAAAACTTCTATGAAGAGACAACACAAAATTTCATATAAACTGGACACTCAGAGGAAAGAGACTGACCCAAAGTTATAGAAAAACTACTTCACTCATATTTCTGTCTGTCCTGTGTATCACATGACAGACACATGCCCAGGAATGAAGATAATGTTACTGTAATTACAGCTGACTGACTCAGTACAATTTTGTACAATAGTAAATTATTTACACTGAATCACAGTACCAGAAAATTCCTACGGTATTATGCTTAGGGAGGACAACAGGGTTACAATAAAATGAATGCATGAGCTGCATAATAACAGAGGGAAAATGAAAGAGTCTTTAGATTTGGAGGGATTTTTTTGTTGTTGTTTTGGCTTTTTTTATGTTTTTTTTTTTACCATTTTGTTATTTTTCAAAATATTTTTTAGTGGAATGTCTCTCTTGGCAATGCATAGTTTCTAATTTAATTCTCTCCTTTTGCTTTCTTCGTCCCTTCTCTCTTCCGTTTCTTCCCTTTGTTTGCAAGTTATCATACTAATTAAGAGTATGATCTACATAGTCCAAAATGATTGAGTTTACATAACATTTCAACCATTTTTAACAGTGTGAACTTAGTTCCAGTTTGTAAGACTCACATAATTATATCACATCCAATTATGATTTCGGGGGACATTAAGTGAGCTAAGAGAAATAAAGTTTAAAGGGCATGGATCCTTGTAGCCACAGAGAAACACTAGAGAACCAGGAATGCTCATCCCACAGGGGTGTCTCCTCAATGGAGGAGAGAAAACCAAATCCCTGCATTCCACTCAGAAGGCTGAGAAAGTAGGTTGTCAACAATCTAGTAACCTTCTTGCTATCTGTAGGGACAAGCATCGACCTAATTTCCCAGAACGATGATTCTAGACTTGTCCTTATCTTGGCAATTATCTTTAGCTCCCACTTAATAGAACCTAACCTTAGGGAAGATGTTACATGGATTTTATGGCCTTCTGACCTCTATGCTCTCTCAGTCAGAGACCACATTAGATTCTAGGCCCTTTAGCTATAAATCCCACCCTCATGGTCACATGTACATTGTAAAGAAGCTTCTTTGTAGTCACACCTTAAGCTTTTTTGCACACCTAGAATTGAAATGATTACTTCCTGGAAACCTGGTATGGGAATTATTGTTGCCTGGGAACCTTTTTCCAAATTCGGCTGTGTTTAATATGTCTACAGTAAACTGCCAGGCATCAAAACTCCCCAAAGACTTGATCCAGATTGATAAAGTCAATCTGAACTGGGTTTTCCTTCTCATTTCTTCATGTGGTTTGCTTCTCTGCTTGACACCTGCGGAGACCCCGCCAATAAAGGTCTTCCTATCATACCTGATCCTTAGCCATCATTCAATAAGAGATTATCAGATGCTTTGTCATCTCCCACTTCTCATCTGACCCATTGTAAACAGAGGTAGAAGACACATCGAACACTACTTAACCAATGCACACATTTGTGTATCCTCTTATACTTCATTGACTGGTGTGGAAGGATTTACAAAAGTACTCTGGGAAGCAGCATTCATAACATGATGTTTCTCCAAATATCAGAAAACTAATTACCTCTAAAGAGATGAGTGCATAAAATACATTAGATACTGAAAATGTAAAATTTAATGTGAAGTTCCACAGTTTCTGTTTCAAATGCCTATTCTAATTGTATAAAAGTTCACTAAGTTGGATTGATTTCAGATCTGACTGATTTTGGCATGTGATGTTATTTATTTGCAAGACTTTTATATAAAGCTTATAAAACTAAAAAAATAAATAACAAAGCAGAAAAGCTTGTGGGATCGAAAGCTGCCTTGAAGAAAATATTAGTATTATTTCTTTGCTATTTTATTATCTGGAAACTGAACCAACTTACCAGCATCCAAATAATATCCTATGAGGATGAAGGCTTGTCAAGCTCACCAAACTCCCCTACTCCTCTTTTCTCTCTAGGAGGTTTTTTGTTTTTTTTTTTTTTAATCTTTCAGAGCTTATAGCCCTGGCTGACTAAGATCTCATGTTAGTGACTTGTTAACATGAATACAGCAAGACATTAAACAAGGACATTTGGATAAAAATACAAAACTCTTTGTGCTTCAATTTCTTTGTTAAAATATCAAAGAACATCCTTTGAATACATTTTGCTTTTATCTGTATACATGGCTATTTATAGTTTTGTGTGATTCACATTTATGTGAGCTCACAAGATTATGCAATCATTTGCTCACATTTAACCATTTCCTGGAATTCACCTATGCTATTTTTTAAAGTCTCTCAACATAGAAAACAATATATATTTTAAAAGTGGATTGTAAGCTTTCTCCTTAGAAAAAAACGAAAGTGAAAAATTATAATCACATATATTTATGTGTATGTGTTCATACGAACACAGTACATGTGATGATGTGGTTCTACATAATGTGGTCTGAACACTGGAAAACCAGGAGAATTGATAGCGTTGGATTCCAAATAAAAAAAAATAAAACAGAATCAAATTCAAAAATGGTTATTTCCATTTGACTCTAAAGGCAGAAAGAGGAAAATCCTGTGCGACAGTTGGAAGGCATGTCTCTCACTCACCTAAGGTCAAAACTTTTATTCTATTAAGGGTTTTAACATAAAGAATGGAAGCCTGGAAATTAGAATGGGCAATATGCTATACTTAGTCTACCAGCTCAAGTGTTAAATTTCACACAAAACATTCTCATAAACACATTCAGAGTAATAGTAGATCTAGAGATCCCCATGACCGAGTCAAATGACCACATTAATAATTGATAATATTCTGTTGGTGAGATTGTAAATTACAAGAGCCACTATGGAGAATGGTATGGAGACATACTTAAAATTTACATTAAAACTAACCCACTGTCCAGCAATCCTACTCCTGGCATGTACACGACAGGAAATGACATTATTATGTCGGAGAGAAGTCTCAGTCCCATGTTCATTACAACACTGTTCGCAAGAGCCAAAGAATGGACACAATGCACGTGTTCACCAACTGATGAGCAGATAAAGTTAGGTGGTATATATACACTGGAAGTCCTGCTCAGTGATCTCAGCGATACAAACAGAATGGAACCTTTTAATTTATAGAACCAGGTGGAACTGCATATCATTTTGTTTAATGAAACAAGCCAGACACAGAAAGATAAGCACTGTGTGATCTCACTGATACGTAGAATCCAAAAGGAAATGCTAATAAATAAGCCAAGGGTATGCCAGGCTGTGGTGGCACATGCCTTTGATCCCAGCACTAGGGAGGCAGAGATAGGCTGATCTCTGTGAGTTCAAGGCCAGCCTAATCTACAGAGTGAGTTCCAGGACAGCCAGAGTTACAACAGAGAAACCCTATCTTAAAAAACAAAACAAACAAACAAATAAAAAATAGAATATAGAAAAGAAGCAAGAAACTTTGGGTTATTGCTGTCAAACATGGTGACTCTTAAAAAATAAAAGTGTACTCTACGTTTCAAATAGCTACAAGAAAAGACTTTGAAAGTTTCATCAGACAAAAATGATAAATATTTAGGGTGTTACACTTAAGCTTTATATGGTGCATATTATTAATATGCCCTCATCAATACATGAATAATTAAATTAATAAAATCTCAATTAATATGTGCAAGGCACATTTTTATGAAAAGCAGATATTTAAAAGTAAAATAAAATAATGAAAAATGTAAATACGTTTTTCTGTTTTTCTTTATAAAATAAGTAAATCAAGCCGTGGGGGAGTGGAGAAAAAATACATAACATATAAAAATTCATAAAGTTATTTTACACAAGTGAAGTAAAGAACTACAAAGGATCAGTTCAATTATAACCATTTCATTAGCATAGCTTAGGGAATTTTTTCTTAACCTTGTGACAATGACAAAGCAAAAAAATAATAACATACCTATATTTCCTAGGTTCAATAAAACCTTACTTTTGTAAATACAAGCATATGTTCAGGCAGGTTGCTATGGGAAGCTGAGTGCAAAGTGAAGTGAGCTTCATGCAGTGATTTGTCTTTGACGGATCAAATGGGAAAGGAACATAGACAGAAGGACATGCCTAGATGCAGGAGACAAAAAGAGGTAGCATGCTGAGGAGTGTGACTCAAGTTAACAGGTCATTGTTCTTTCAAGCGTTGAACTCTACCTGATACATACACTTGATACAAGCCCATCTTTCCAGCTACGCGTTCCTATGAGTCCATCTTAGGAAACAAGATTCAAATAAGACTACTTGCTTATGTAAGTATTGGGTTACAGATACAAAATAAACATTTTTTAAACAGTCTACTTGGTTTCTAAATGAAATCTGAGTAGTACATATTTTAAATTTGTTAAACCCAGTGTCTTAACTATCTAAACATCATACTGATATTTGCCTATTATATATTAAGCCTCTAAGCTTAACTATGAAGAAGGAACTTATCATTTGTGATATGAAATATTGTGGTGGTGGCATAACCAAGGGAAAAAAGCAGATGAAAGAACGAAAATTAAGAAACAAGGAAATCCCTTGAGGAAAAGACAAAAGTGTTAGGTTAATCAATAAATCTGACTAGGCAAAATTAATTTAGAAGTGTCACAGTACCCAAGGAAAAGTTTCCAGTAAATCCTTAATAAGAAAAAATGATTTTAAATATTTATTTTTAGTTATTATTTTTACATTAATAATTTTCTGTTTTCTAGACCAAATGGAAGAATAAGACGGTAATATGATTACAGCTCTGTGTAGATGACAACTGGACCGGCAAACAGCAGTGTAAAAAGTACCCATTTTCTTAAAACCTGGAAAAGGATTTATTTTTCAAAACCTTGTCTTTTCTCAAGGAAGATCTAGTGTGGGCAGAATATTAGCAACAAACAGTGTTCCTTATTTTCCTTAATCTTTCTAACTCTCTACAATATTTGTTATTGTTGTATACCATGCATACACAAAAGGACTCAAAGTACTTAAATTTCCGAAGTGAAATCAGCCATAAAACTGGCTGAAAGCTCAAGAAACCAACTGCAAACACAACTCTAGAGCTCCTCCATGGGTCTCACTGTTTCCCTAGAAATGGTGCCAGGATTCTTAGCTCCAGCAGGAGGCAATTGCATGAACACGATCCTCTGGAGTACACCTCAAGGTACGCCTTAATGTATGTATTATTTTTGTTTCATTAACATGTTTTCAATTTTATATAAATTAATCTACCTTTCACATCTGACCACTTCACTTGATAACTGAGTGAAATATTGAGATTCATGCCTACTGTGGTGGAGGATTAGTCCTTTGCTACAAAGTATTGCACTTATCATACTTTGCCCATACTACTATTCCAGGTTACTCCCATTTTGAACTGTTTTAAAGAATCCTTCCATAGACGATCATTTGCACACTGCTGCGTAGCTATTTCTTCCAAATTAAAAAAATCACTTCCTAAAGGAAGGAAGGAGGTTAATAAGACCAGAGAGCTAATGAAATTTTCAAGGCTTAAGAAACCTGGCTTATTACAAGGCTCACAAGGCCCCCGCCTGGAGTTGTACAGGCAGCAAATAATTGGGAAGAAAAAAGCAACTATGAGAGAGCTGCCTTAAGTTGGTCAGGGATGCAACTCCATTTATGTAGCTTCATGAATCCTCACCCATACTGATTGGCTTTGAGTCACCTTGAATCACCCATGTTTCTTCTAAGTAAGCCTAACAAGTTCACTGTTCCCCAAGCTACACCTGGATGGGTTTGCTTCTTTTGTTGGACTTTAGTGGTTAGTACACTAACTGGGTGAGCGGAGTTGTGATCACATTCCTTATGAGTATTAAAGCAACAGAGAATTTCATGACTAAGATATTTTGCCATGCACCTAGAGGTACGGCTGAGTGTATGCATTCTTTGTGCTTCCATAGATGCTAAAACAGGCTTTCAAAGCACCTAAACAATATACATTTTCACCAACAGTATATGAAGGTTCTAATTCGTCCCTAGCTTTAGTAATATTTCATATTATCCATTTTCCTGTTTTTGTAGTTGTTGTTTTGTTGTTTATTTTGTGTGATAGCGTTTCTCTGTGTAGCTTTAGCTGGGATGGAACTCACTCAGTAGACCAGGCTGGCCTGGAATTCAGAGATCCACCTGCTTATCTCCCAAGTGCTAGGATTAAAGGTGTTTGCCACCACCACCCAGCTCATTTTCCTGTTTTAATCATTCCGGTGAGTGTGTAGAAATACTGTAAAAACCAGGTGTGGTGATTCACGATGATCATAATTCCAATACTTACGAGACAGTGCAGGAAGATTCTGTGAGCTAAAACCCAGCCCTATGTCTGGCCTGCATAGTGAATTTCAAGTCAGCTTGAGAGACTTTAAGTGCATATCTCAAAAAAAGAAAGAAGAAAGAAAGAAGAGAAAGGAAAAGGAAAAAGAAATAAAGTTCAAAGTGATTGTAATTTTATTTGTGCACCTCTTTGATTAATGAACTTGAGTAGCTTATCGTGTTTTGTGTCCATGTCAATGTCTGCTTGTGACATGGGTACTCACACATTTGCACACTTGACATGGTTTGTTGCTTTTAATTGGTGTTAATTGATATTTAAAGTATTATATTCTGGAAATAAGCCCCTTCTCAAATATCTACCTGTCACACACCTTTCCCTTTCTGTACTTTGTTCTACTATTCTATTATTTTTTTCATTAAGCAGTAATTCGGCTTCATCTAGTTCAATTTATTATAGTTTTTTTCCAATACAGTGAGAGCTAACTATACTTTTCAAAATTACATTTTTATATTATGTCATGAAAATGTTCTATTTTGTCTAATGTAGAGTTTTACCTTCCAGTTTTAGAACTATAATCATGTTGATGTTATTTTGTAACACTATAACAACTCAAATTTTGTTATTTCTAGATTATATTCACTTGATTTAGCTGCATATTAACCAGCATCTTTAATGTACAAATGTAAGGAGATATTAAAATAGTTCTGTTACTCTTCAAAAAATAATTCAAAGATAGTTCGAATACCTACAAATTAACAATATATTCCAATTATTTTCCTAATTGAATAACTTCATGTTAATTTAGAAAACAAAATGTTTTAAATCTCTTCATATCTATCATATATATGTATATATATACATATGTATGTATATATAATCTGTTGACAGACTGTAGGTTCTCAAAGTGTTTTCTGAATGAAATGCTTTTTAAAGTAATCTAATAGTACAGGATTCTTCATAAAATATTTGATAAGAAAATATTAGTATTTAATAAAGTAATTATGCATATAAAGTATGTTGATTTTAAATGACAAGTATCGTATATTCATAGAAGAACTAAGCTTTTTTTAATTGATTTATTTTCATGTGTATGGGTATTTTGTTTGTATGTATGTCTAGGCACTATGTGCCTGCCTAGTGCCCACACAGGCTAGATGAGAGCATCACATTCCCTGGAACTGGAGTGAGAGATGGTTGTGAATTGCCATGTAGGTGCAAGGAAGCAAACCCAGGTCCTTGGGAAGAACAACCAGTGCTCATACTGCTGAGCCATCTCTCTAGTCCACTAAGTATATGTTTTTTTTTTAAATCTGAGAGTTAATAAGAATGACAATCTTTTAGCACAACAGTAGCCTCGATATAAAAGAATAGTTTCATTTAGAAAGTAGTACTTTGGGAATTCAAGTATTTCTATGTATAAGCATTAATTCTTGATGTTGGATTATCTGATAAATGCTCTTTATCTCCCTTAGCTTAAAAACAAGCAATTGAGAAAATCCTGCTGGAAACTAGACAAGTAAAGGCTTTTAAAAACTCATACAACATTTATATATGCTAATTAAGAAAAAGTGGCCTTTCTTTTGTATAAAAGGGAACTTATAAAACATTTCTTGTAGCTATGGAAGCCTGAAACACAAGGCACTGAGCTATGGCTTTATTCTATCACCATTAGATGAATGGGAACCTTTAAGAAAAGTACAAGTAATATTTTAACTTCATTTCTGAGATAATCTCAAATGATATAAAGTTTTATGCATTCCAAAGTATGTATATTTCTGACAATTTCTCAAAACAACTCATGAGCAGGTGGACTGTTATGACTCTTAACAAATTAGCTGTGGGCTATTAGGTAATAACCTCACCATATAATGCCTGAATTCCTCGTGTGGAAACACAGTGCAAATGGTGCAGTTCGTAGGACGTGTGCTCTGAGAGTGTATATCTAACTGCAGAGTGCTTCCCCTGTGATCGTTGAGTTGGAATTATCTCCTCAATCACTGTCACTATTCCCACCCAAGTAGCATATATAGGGCCAGTTCCAAGGTATCCTATCTGCCAGATCAATATCCATGATGCCTGCTCTTCTCCCTGTAGGTTTTCAGAATTAGTCCAAGAGATGTTAAAGGCCTTTTACCACAAAATCAGCTGCTCAAATGCAAACGCCTTCATAGTCAAGGAAGAAAATATTCCAACAACAGATAATTGTGCAAGCTGTAGCCATCTGAGAAATATAAATCCAAAGGCTTTCAAATTCAATTTTTTCTAATAGACTTGATATAGGAAGCGATTATATTTTGCAGTGTTTACATAATAGTAAGAGAATGCTTCCAAGCAAGAACTTAATTCAAAGTGATGAAACCTCCTGTATTATGGAGGAAGACATGCAGAAATGCACTCAATAGTCAGAAACAATTCTGGTCAGCATCGGTTAATAAAGAGCCATTCACTTTAGCAGTTGCGACTAAGCTGACGCAGTGGAACAAAGCCTTTTATTTAACCTCCACTTGGAGATGTGGTCAAAACACAAGAGTGGCATTTCACTTTGGCAGACAGCAGGCATACTGGAAACTGTATCATGGGCTTTGTCCACACTAGCTCTCTTCATGTACTCTTCTCACATTTCCTTTGAGAACACTTTACAGAAGCTTTCCTTTTCAGCCTAACTAAAGCAAAATAGTGCCTATAAAAGTCATTGGGTTCCAAGCCCCAAATGGCTATTCCATTTTCAGTCTTTACCTAACCATCAACAGAAAATATATCAGTCAGACCGTCAAAGTTCCTTTAAATATTTCACTAGGTTCCTGGACACCATGTTCCCCTCTATTTCATGACCTACTTTTCTTAGTTTCTTTATTGACTCCTCATTTCTGTAATCACTATCACTTGAACATCTCAGAGGTTCAGTAATTATACCTCTCCCCTCATCCCTAAGTGAAATCCATCTATTCTCATTAACTCAAATAGTATCTATAAATAAATAAATCTCTGCTAATGCTACTTTCTTGAACTTCCCACTACTAATATATCTCATAAGCTACTTCTATGTCTGCTTGGGTATATAACAAGCAACTCAGATGGAACTTCTGATTTTCCTTCCCACAATGTTCCTTATCCCAGAAAACCACAATGCTCTTTCTCCAATTGCTCAGAAAAAAAGTCAAAGCACCTTTGATTCTTGTTTGGTTTTTTTTTTTTAAAAATACAAATGCCAACCAATACAAAAACTATACCACTAAGACAGTCACTAAATTTATTTAGAGTTTAAGTATGTCTCATCACCTAAACAAGTCACAAATAGCTACCTACGGTTGAATAGCTCTCCTATTATGTGATAAGGTTTATCAATACAAAAGAACAATGAGTGTCCAAGAAGATAAAAATGATAATTGCTTAGGTTTGAATACTAACCAGTGAGTTGAGCTATTACATGTAACCCATAGATATGCAAAATTCTTATATGTCAGAGATAAAATTAAATAACATGCTACTAAAAACAGCCTTATCTACATGGATCACCCTAGTTAATGTCTTTTCTAAAATTAAATGAGAAAAGAGCAGAAGTATGATCATTTGAATGCCATTGCTGTTTACATTGTTCACTACATATCATAACCTCTTTCCCAGAGAACCTGTATTTACTCTGTCCATTTTTATCCATTTCTAATATGCGTATTCTTAAAATACAGAAAATAAAAGAAAATGGCATGCTGCTGTTACACGGATACCCCACAGATTTAAAACAATAACAACAACAAATCTTTAAAATACTCTGCAATTATGGCAAACACTGTAATTTCCTTCATCTAAAGTAAAAATTAGAAGCATTAGTGTGGAAAAAAAGTGAATAAATTGATTAGTGGCAATTTGAAAGACAAGTGACTCCATCAGTGATAGAGATATACACAAAAACAACAACCAAAACCAGTGAGTTAGCAGCTATTCCCAAAGCACCTTATAGAACTATGGAAGATTCAGACAATACTTGAAATTATTACCCCATTTATGTGACCAAATTGCCTATGGAAAAGTAGCATTTCTTCCATATTTCAGAAAAGAGATCAATAACACTGTATTATAACATTATAAGAAGGCAAAGAGAGGGTGCAGTGAATGAGAGAAGAAAAGCAAAAGAGAAACTGAAGACTCTGGAATCTGAATAGACCCTGCAATTGTATTGACCAGTGAAACATGATAGAAATGATGTATACCTAGCTGTTAAATCCAGGCCTTCAGACACTGATAGGTACTATTGTGGTCCTTTGTGAATTCGATTTTGCAATCATAAGCTTCACGTAAATTCTCTGAACATTATGGTGGATAAAAGAGGCCATGAGTCTACATGGAAGAAAAGGTCTCAATGAATCATAGCCTTCTTGATGTTCTTACAATTATGTGTGTGAAGCTGCCTTAGATCTACCAGACAAGCCACCTTCAAATGGCTGCAGTTAACTGCTCATGAAGCAGAACTGTCCAAATGAGAAGACTTCCTATGTCCTTTAAATACAAAGTACAGTACATCATAGAATAGCTTTTATGAATACCAATCTTTTGGATATTTTTTCCAATAAAGCAGAGAGTCAGATGGTGATGATTTGAATGAAATGTCCCCCAGAGTCTTGGACATTTGAACCCTTGGTCCCCGGTCTGTTGGTATAATTATTTGAGAAGATTTGGACGGTGTGGCCTTGCTCCAGGAAGTATATCATTTGGGACTGACTTTGAGATAAAAGACCTAACATAATTCTAGTTCCCTGATGGGGTCTCTGCAGGTGTCAAGTGAGCCACACAAAAAGATGAGAATGAAAACCTGATTCGGATTGACTTTGTCTGATAAAATTTAGAAAAAAAAATCCCTGTTGTAGTTCAATACCAGGTACACAAGGAAGTGGAATTGCATTGAAACTCAACTCAGGGTAGATGTCATTTCTTCCAAGAAGATGGACTCTAGATGGGCTACCTGTACTAGCTTGAGGACCAAAGGGAGGGTTCTGGTCTGTTATGAGTTATACAGATAGTATAGAAGTCATTTGGGCTATTAGCCACTTCTGGTTCTAGTTGTAGAAGCTTGGAGAGCCTCTGGATACAAGTGTCATTTAGATTACCAGCCACCTCCAGTCTTGGATGTAGGAGCTTGATATGGCCTAACCCCTTTTGTAAGAAGTTAAGGGTGAAGTGGTAAGGAAAAATAATGTTTTTGCAAGGGTTGTTTTGAGACAGTTTCTCTGTTGTAATTCTGACTATCCTGGAACTCACTTTGTAGACCAGATTGGCTTCGAATTCACAGAAATCCGCCTGCTTGTACCTCCCGAGTGGTGGGATTAAAGGCATGTGCCACCACTGCCCGGCTATTTAGAAAATTTTAAATTGAGAGAAAGATGACGAGTCTGTTGTTGAACAATAATATATTCTAAATATTATAAGGTGACTGCCTTGGTATTTTATTGAGAGCTATGTTTAAATTTTGCTCTCTTTGTCTACTTATTGTGAAAGTTAATCATTCATTTAAGTATTGATGAGACAAGCAGGAGAGGAGAATGTCATTCATACAATGAATGACCAATACCTCAGGAAATTGAATCAGTACAGGTTTAAGTGCTTTATGTACAATATATTGACATATAGTGGGACTATTCTTCATCACCTGTGGTAAAACCTCTCACTGATATTTGATCATAGGCTGTTGATTATTTAAAGTAGGAACAGTGAATGGAAAATGCTCCTTATTATCGGGATGAAAAGGAATAGAGGAGGAAAAAAAAAACAATCCTTTAAGCCAAGTATCATAATGTAATATCCTTGTGGGATCATAGTAGGAGTGGGGAGCCCTGGCTGGAGGGCCCCCAATGTTATCATAGGAGCATTTATGTCCCTGAGATCATTTAATAGTCAAAATTTATTTTTTTGTCTTTTTATGGATAACAAAAACAGGAGACTTCCAAGGACTAACCAAGGGCTCTATGTATCTTAGCCACAATTGTTCCTGTCCTAGTTCAGCCTGTTTTAATTTTTCTCCATTGATCAATCCATATGGGCTCATCAGAGACCTATTGTAGTTTTAAAGGTTGTATGGATGACCCCGATCAATGATCTCAATTAGCAGGGATTATATCTCTTTGTATTATCATATGATGCAATAGCTGTAGTGATAAACATTGCCTGCATTTGTTGTAAATATATCTCTTCCCCACAGATTATTTGAAAATCCTGAGTCAATATAAAGCTTCACTGTGACCAAAAAAAAAAAAAAAAAAAAAAAAAAAAGAAAGAAACCTCATCAGTTCAGTTTAAGACATAAGTATTCTTTAAAGAATTCTGTTGGCCTCCAACACCTTGTAAAGGTGAGCCTCGAGGGATTGGCCAGTGTGGAGGCCACTGTTCTTTTCTATTAACTGCATGGTCTGCCTCAGTATCTAGAATGCCTCTAAAGGAACAATTTTCAATGTACAAGGTCAATATAGGATATCCGTCCTCTGATAAAAGCTTTGTCCACAAAGCTAAAGAAGTTAATCTCAGTGCACTAGAACCTGTCGCCCTTCCTGAATGACTGGGTTTTGTTTTTGAGCCTGGTTTATTCTTTTGTTACCTGGGTTGATTTCCCCCTTTTTTTTCTGGGGCTAGGGATAGCCCCATTGGGAGTTAAAAGACTTGCTTACCATCCTTGTCAAATTTGGATCTGCATTCTTTAGCCCAGTGTTTTCCTTTTTTACATCATGGGCAAAGACAAGGAGCTGGATTATTAGACATTTTGCATTCATTTTTCCAATGAACTTTCTTTCCACATGCTAATCAGGGTCCTTTTTGGAAAATTTTTGAATGGCTGCTGCAGTGATTACTGCAACAGGAGAGCAGCTGCCAATATCTTGAGTAGCTGTTACCCAACTGGAGACATCACCATGCTTTACCAGTGCTATGACAGCTCTACACTCTTCAGTCCATGTGCCCATGTTTTGGTGCAGTTTCTTCCTTTTTCTGCTTTGTGTTTGTGGTTCAAAATGTGTCCTCTTAGATTCCTGGTTTTATGACCATGTCTTCTACCTACTGTCATACCTTATGTACTCTAAGCAGCTAAAACTGTAAGTCAAATAAATACTTTCTTTTATGAATGGCTGTGGTTATGATACTTGCCACAGCAACAGGAAAGTAACTACTATAGAGATCATTCTCTCTTAAGGTACCATCAAACATTACTATTACTTGTCTCAAAGAAGGTGCAACACCAGCCTGATTTATTCTCCAATTGCTTCTTTATATTTGCCCTTACTTACTGTTCGTGGGCAGAACCTCTTATTTCCTAACACTGTCTTGACACCTCTTCCTTTCTGTCAAGCTAATGCCTGACCACACTGCAAATTCAAGCTTACTCCCCATTTCTCACATGCTGACACCATCATGGTTTGCTGCTCCTTGTGGGGTAATATCCTGGTTTTATCATTCTTTGGAGATGCCGGTTTCAGTAGATATTTTATTGTGTCATGTAGTTTGCTTGTCCCCTTGTAATAGTTGTAGCCTTTCAGAGCTCATGAATTTTGTTTTGTTATTTTTTTCCAAGGCAGAAAATACTTATTAAGTGAGCACACCATGCCTGTGCTTATTCTGTGGAGTAGGAAAATTTCTGCTTCCAGTTTCTGTGTCTAAGACACAAAATTCAATATTGAATTCAAAACTCTTATGTGTCTGTCACTGTTAGAACTAAACTAGTGGCCCTCACCTAGCAAGGGTGTCTCCCCGGAGCATCTCACATCAGATGTCTGCCTCTATTGCTCTCCATATTATTTGTGAGACATGGTTTCTCCCTGCACATGGAACTCAGGGTTTCTTCTAGAATGGTTGACATTGGGTCTCTGGAATCACCCTTCTCTGCTTCATGGCACTGAGGTTACAGGCATGCTCTGCAATGTGCAGTTGTTTACGTGGCTGCTAGCAATCCAGACTGAGGGCTGCATGCTTCCACAGCATTTGTCTTCTTATTTATTTATCTACAGCACTATGTCCAAGCCACCCCTCCCCAGTCTTTCTTTTCTCACATGTATATATAGACATATCTTAAATTAGTGTCAAAAGACTTCCATCTAAGAATCACTCCCCTCTTTCAAAGATACTATTAAATAGTGTAAGGCAGAAAGGTTCTAGAATTTTCCTAAAGATAAACACCAAAATATTACATGAAAATCATCATGAGGAGATACATACTAGTCAACCTTAGTGTGATCTAATATAACCGAATGCCCTACGGTCCATGAGTAATGTGCAGTTCAGCCTTGCAAATCTTGACAGATATACAAATTGCTAGACTATAAAATAAAATATTTTAAAATTAAATTTTCTTAATAATTATGGGAGACAAAATACTTAATTGGTTTTTGAAAAGTGTTTTGTGAATGACCTAGTAGAGTGGCAGGTGACTGTAATTTCAGCTACTGGCCACTCCACAGCTGAGCAAAAGGACTGAGAATTTTAAAGTCAGACTTGGCAGAATGACGAGCACTTCTCCAAGAAAAGTGTTTCGTAAGTATGCAAAAGAAAAATTTAATTCAATTGACAACATGTTTGTAAATATTTATTTACCACAAAGTAAACAAATAGTCCTTGAAAAAAAAGATTACAGTGTGAGCAAGAAGTAAAATGAAAGTCTACAAAAATAAAATGAGTGATACTCCTACAACCAAGAATAAGAGTCTGCTAGTTGAGACATCAAACAGGAATTACATCTTGCAGAGATAGCTCGATAGTCTATCATATCTCCCAAGAACTCGAAACAACAGTATTCCAAAAATACCTGACAGCTTTCCTAAAATGTGCTAAATTCATTTTACCAAGTTTCATCTGAGATGGTTGGCTCTGACAAGTTAATCTCATCTACCCTAAACCCTTCTGTTACAAAGCAACAAAATCACATTTTTAAAAATGTATTTCTAGTCGGATATAATCTATCATTACCAAAGAATGTATAATTTTCCATGTTGTATTATCTCTTCACTACATATAATAAGAATACAATAGGGAGGAAAGACTGAATAAACATTGAATGATAGTTTCTATTTGCAGTTGTTTTCCTTTGATTAGGTGGTGGAGAATGTGGAGAAGCTGAGGATGAAGAGTTAGGTCATTATATTTTTTCTCTATATAGCCATGAAATATCATTTTCTCAGAAGGCTTTATTTTGGTAGCTTTCATGAATGCTGTTTCCTGTAAATACAGCACATCCTTCATTAGAGCCACTCACAGAAAGTTCCCTTCTTGCCCTTTGGCAAGTTAGTCCTCACCAGCTCCATAACCTTGATTACCTAGGGAGACTTTAATATGCATATTTTTGGAGTTCTGTCTCAGCGCTGTTGTTCCAGAATCTCTCCGGGTGGAACATGGAGACAAGTATTTCTCAAAAAACAAAAAACAAAAAACAAAAAACAAAAAAAAAACCAGCTGTACTTTCTATTGCTACACACTACCTACCCATCTGCCTGAGTTTTCCAGATCTTAAATGATAAAGAATATGCAAAGAAGGAATTAGGAATTGTATCACAGTTCATTTCATAATCATCTGTTCATCTGGTTTAGGCAATTAAATAATAACTGAAACAATTCAGGGTCCAATTATATCTATTTAATTATGTTCAAAGTTTTGTCATACAACACCTAAAATATACCTGCCACTGCAGCCTTATTCACAGACATGGCTGAGAAGGGTTGAGTGGGAAGCAGAGTAGCTATCAATGAATACGAGCTTTGTACCAAAGTGATCAATCATCTGTTGCACAAGGCTGATCTCTAAAAGGTGGTAAATTCTATTTGGTAGCCTGCTCTCTGTGAACTCAATGCCAGGGAAGCATTCTCATGCAAAGTCAGATGTGATGAGAAACTCTCCATGACAGTCAGAGAGGTAAAGAATCATGGCAAGTCCAGTCCCTTGGGAATAAGTCCTGATTCCCAGGTGTGTTGCCAGGGCTCTAGGCAAGTTACCTATGCCCCAGGTCACAAAGACAAGAGCACAAACCCAGACACACAGATAGGGCATGTATTTTTTCATCTAAGTTTCCCAAACTGTCTATTAGTAGAGACACAAGTATCACTTCAGGAGTGAATGGTACGTGTGAGATACTGGACTTGGGACAATAGTTTTATTCTTCTGTATCTGTTTATAAGATATGATTAGCATGAAAGCACAATATGACACATCCGGTGAACAAGAAAGGCCAAAACAGACTGCAAAACAGCTGTGAACTTTGAGGCAGTATAGGAATTGAATATGCTTTAAAAATTAAAAAAAAGAAGAAGAATAAAATTAATTGAGACACCTTCAGGAATGCGTAGGAAAATAACTCTTTTCTTTTTTACTTTTTTTTTGTCAAGTCAAGAACATCATAACAAAGATCAGAGTGAAACATAAAATCGCATAACACTCACTAGATTGGAGTAAAGTGCCTCACTGATTGAATTCATAGAGAGTTATCTGTAGACTGCAGGGAAACTGTTGCCATTCACTGCTACCCAGGGGATGGAAAAGCATTATCGTTGACATGGAAGAGTTGTAGCAGAAAGTCCATGCCCTTGTGAAATATCTAAATTCTAAAGCAAGTGTATGTACCCACGATTTCAAATGAATCACTGTTAAGGCAAAAAACAGATGTTTCTAATTTATGCATTGTATGTGTGTTATTTATGAATGTGTACAGGGGTGCTCACGTGTCAGTGCTCACATGCAAGGCCTCAGGTAGAAGCTCCAGGCTCACATCAGATGTCTGTTCTACACATTGTTCTACACATTTTTATTTATGAGACAGGGTTTTTCCCTACACCCAGAACTCAGAGTTTCTTCTAGACTGCTTGCCACAGAATCTCTGGAATCATCTGTCTCTGCTTCTGGCACTGAAGTTACAGGCGCACTCTGCAATGTGCAATTGCTAATATGGCTGCTAGCATTCCAGACTGAAGGTCTCATGCTCACACAGCTAACAGTTTATCTCCTGCACTGCATCCCAGGTCTTTCAAGTCCCATTTTTTCATGCATGTGCATGACCATATCTTAAATCAGTGTCAAAAGACTTCCATCCATGAGTCATACTCCTCTTTCAATGATACTATTAAACAGTCTAAGGCCAAAAGGTTCTAGAATTTTCTTAAAAATAAACACCAAAGTGATATATAAAAATCAGCAAAACATGACAATCGAGTGTTTATAACATCCTGGGATGAGTACAACAGTTACATCCTAGTCAACCTTACTATGTTCTTACATAACAAAATGTTCTATGGTCCATGTGTGATGTGCAATTCAGTCTTGTCAAAATTCAGGAGGGAAACCAGTTGAAATAAATTGAAATGTCAAAATACTGTGAAAGAAATCCATGCACAATGTAATTGTAAGGTTAATTGCACATATAATAAGCCCAATGCTCAAAACAATGAAACAGAATGAGATTTTAGCAGGATTGTGCTTTGAGAAGTGCTAGGTCTTGAAATGTGTTGTGGAATTTACAACGCCATTTTATATGAACCAGTCTACCTTTCTTTCTTCAGAGTTATACACTTTAAGTTATAGACACCAGTTTTACTTCTTATATAAAAGAAGGATTGTCTAGAAACCAGCAAGTGAAAGAGATAGGCTCTAAAGGGCCTCTAAGTTCTCTCCCAGTCTTATTTTTTCATATATGTACCATGCACATAACCATGTTTTTAAATAGCGCCAAAGAGACAAAATAAACCAATGACAATACTGTATTTCAAATACATCATTTTCCCATACTCCATTTTAATGAGATAGAAATCAAACATGGTAAAACCAATCTTCCGGCATTACTAAGCCTGCATTTTTCTCCCAGTTTATGCAAGGTTAATCATTTTATCTAGTTTGATAAGCCTGGTTTCAACACACAGAACTTGCCATATTCTCAAGGAAATGTTTACTTATAATAGTTTTCCCTTTTTTAAACAAGGTTACTCAGGCTTCCTACATAAAAATAGTTTCATATTGAACTTAACTTATAATGGCTCACACGTGAAGTGTAAAGTCTCTGCACGTACATCGCACAAGGCTAAAACCTAAGTTTATGAGTGGCTCAATAGTCTCTCACTGTCCAAGTATTCTTCCAGCCCACCATGCCGCTCTACAGCTCAGATCTTTCCAGTAGGCACAAGATATTAAAAAGGTTTTATGTTGACCTGTTTTACTTATATTTCCAGAATTTTAAAAAAAATTTACATTTTACTTAGTCACAACTAATGATGTAAACTGTATTGCATACATATAAACTTAAATTTCCTTATAAATATTGGCTTTGGGAAGTTTATTGTTGGCAGAAAAATTTAGATGTGTGTTAAAATTATTTATTAATTTCTATACAGTTGTGATTAACCTTTACCTATTTAGTTAACCTTTAATTAAAGCCATATATTGTAAAATAATATTCACAATTACATAATTATTTCTGAATCTCTTATGTCCAAAACAAGTTGCTTACTGATGCTACTTAACTTTCTGTCTTATCTTTTCGTGACTCCAGTTTTGCTTATATAAAATGAATCTATTTTCTTACACTCTTTAAACTTCGAATATTTTTTGTTTGCTTGCCTCAGAGGCATGATCCCTCTAAAATAGCTTTTAAATGGAGAGGAAGTCAGTGCCTTCATTGTTTTGTTGAAATTAGACTATATTAAGCAATAATTCATAACTTTTGGTTTCTACATATAATAAAATTGAAAAAACGTGATTTAAGAAATCTTAATAATATTTATGTATGCATATGAATATTAAAAATATATTTATAGTTCCCAATGGAAATTCTAATCCTCTGACCAGCAACACCTCCCAAAGTTTGAAATACTTTCTAAGTATTTTGACATTCCAAGTGAAAAATGCTTCTTCAGAATGTATTTCCAGGTACAGAAAAATCTAACTCAAAAATTTTTATTTTAAGATATGCTAAGTAGTTTAAAATTTCATTTACACATTTCTTATGTTTAATTAATATTTCTTCCATTAATTATTTAATGACATAAAATTACATATTTTAGTCCACACTTAAGTAAGTCTTTAGTCCACATGTAATTAAACCTTCCATTTGTATGAAGAAATTAATACCTGAAAGTACCAGAAGTTTGTCCAAAGACACAGTTAACTGATGACAATTATCTGACTCAGTTCTTTGAACTCAGCTTTCTTGAAATCTATCCCATATACCTAGTCATCACAGAAGTGTACATATTGTTACTCGTGTCAGTAGTGACAATTTGAAGTCATTTGTGAAGAAAACAAAGATATAACTCATTACAATCCCATGTACGTGGAATAAAGTATAAAATGGGAAAAGACTATGTGGACACACATACATGTGCACCCACACATTTTTGTTATATGTATGCATATGCCTAGAGATATGAATACATATACCTAGATGGGTAGATGCAGCTGAGTAAAGCGATGCCAAAAAACAAAATGATGGAATTCCAAGTCTTCCTGTATCAGTTAATTTATTCATCACTTTGTTAAAAAAAAAAAAAAACAAAAAAACACCTGAGGAAGCAGCTTAAAAAGGACAAAGATTTTGGCTGAGTTTGAGTGGCTACAATTTATCATAGAGAAGAAGGCATAAGCTAGGACTGACTCTTGCCTTTGGCAGAGGCAGCATGAAGCCAGAGGCTAGTTAGCAGAGGGAACTCTGGCTTTAACCTTGACTGGACCCAAATCCATAAGGCCAGCCTTCTGACAATCAGCCCACGCCTAGAGAGTCAATACCTCCCAATAAAACACCTCCTGCTGATGCCTAAGTGTTCACACACACAAGAATTTGGGGAATGTGTCCTATCCAAACCATAAGACTTCTCAAGTAAAAGAAAGAAAGTGCATTTACATTAGAATTCAAATTTATAATTAACTCTTTCTAATAAATAGTTTTTTCCACTCAAAGACAGGGCATCAGTAACTCAAAAAGGTTAACTTTTTCCTGAATTCTAAGAATGAATTTTATGACATGTACCCTAAAAACATCATTACAGAGAATAGCTTTCAAAAATGTATATATATACAGAAATATTGCTGAATGTTATAATAATATCCATAGCCCAGGGTAACATGTGGTTCTGTAAAGAAAACTTTGTAATGTATTATAGGAAAATGCTAGAAACTTTTAAAATATGTATCATGGAAGGCTTGTCTTTGTGGAGATGTTGAATGTGATACTCTTTAAGGAACTCTTAGACAACGAAGAGCTTAAATCTTCTTAATGCTACTTGTGGACAGGACCAAGTGAGCCGACAAGAGTGTGGCAAAAGATTTCATAATTCTCCTCCCAAGAAGGTCAACTAGGTAGGCTTAGTGAGACCCCAATGCAGCCAGCTCCCCAGTTTCCAAGATGAGTAACACAAATCACTGACTGGCCAAGAAGAAGAGTACTTTTACAATCCATCCATTCTTCCTGCATTCAACAAAAGTATACAGAATGTGGAACACACATGGATGTGAGGTGTCTTTTAGTTAGAATTTCTATTGCTGCGAAGAAACATCATGATCAAAGTAACTTGGGGAGAAAAGGGTTTATTTCAGCTTAGATTTCTAGGTGATAGCCCATCACTGAGGGACATGAACTCAAACGGGGCAAGGAACCTGGAGGCAGAGCTGATACAAAGGCCACATAGGAGTGCTACCTAATTGCTTTGTTCTTATGGCCTGCTCAGCCTTCTTTCTTATAGAACTTGGGACCACCAGGTCAGGGATGGCATCACCCACATGGGTTCCCTCCCTCTTCAATCACTAATTAAGGAAATACCCTACAGTCAGATCTTAAGGAGGCATGTTCTTAATTGAGGCTCCATCCTCTCTGATGACTCTAGTTTGTGTCAAGTTGACATAAACTAGAAAGCACAAATGGTAAAGAAAGATGCTATAAATAGTAGTCTTTAGAGTATTTAGCCTATACTGGCATCTTTTCTAAGAAGTATCTCTTAATTTATTTAATCCTTAAAATACATGTAGTCAATTCAAAAGCTGTATACTGGAAATCATAGAAACTATGGCTTTGAGCAAAAGGAATCTGATCACAGAGATTATAAATGTGAAAGACATCTCGTTGGGTCCCACTTGGCATGACACAGTATGAAAATCAAGTACAAGACTGGTTCTAGAATAATTAATATTAAAAGCTCTCAATGGTAGACAGAAGATAAATGAGCAACCTACTGCATATTCTCTTTCAAAACATGCATTGTGCATGCTTTTGTGGAGCTAGAGAATGTGAAGGTTGAGCTAGAACTCAATTTTATGCCTTTTACACTGTGCTTTTTCCATCAATATAATATGCAGAATGGTGTTAGTGAGAATTTGATGATCACAGTCAAAAGATTAGGATTTGACTGGCATATAATTCCTACTAATGGAAACAGGGTCTTACAATTTCTAAAATATGATTCCTTTTTCTAAAGGGGATTTTAAAAAATGTGATAATGATAAGAATCACTTTTGAAACCAAAACTTTGCTGAGACTCATGGCAAACATGGTTAACTGAGAAACTCAGAGAAATAGACGTTTAGAATCTGATATAGTAGAATGTATCTGCTAGTTGGAAAACTAAGAGGGTACCTAGTTTATACATACCCAGTCATGAATGAAACCCTGCATCTTCTGCAAATTCTTATGTAGACATAGTAGAGCAGTCAAAATGTGCTAGTGTTTGGAGTTGGGTTTAAGGGAAGAAACTGAACTTGGATGAAGAAATAAAAGTTGCTCCTCATAATTAGGTTTTTGAAATTATTATTTTTTAATTTATAAATAAATAAATTCTGTCTCTCTCTCTCTCTCTCTCTCTCTCTCTCTCTCTCTCTCTCTCTCTCTCTCTCTGTCTCACACACACACACACCATGTCATGCATGCTGAGTTCAAAGGACAACTTTAGAGAATGAGTAGGTCATGAGAATTGAACTAAGTTTCTCAAGCTTGGCAGCAAGTGCCTTTACCCACTGAGCCAGCCCCCTGACCTCCATAATGCTGTTTTTTTTTTTGTTTTGATTTTGTTTTTGTTTTGTGTTTGTTTGCTTGTCCTTATAGGGAGAGAAAACAAGCAGATCTCTGTATTCAACAGAAACTTAGCCTTTCATAAGAAATAAATTCTTGTGATTTAAACCACCTAGTTTATAGCTTTTGTTGCAGCTCCTTGACTAACAAATACACCAGTCACCAACAGTGTACTTAAAACCTTTTAAATAATAGTTGATCTCTTCTCATGTTATTCTCATATAGTTCTAGGATTAAAAAGCTCCTTAGAATTAAGACGTGAGAAAACAATTTGTTTTCATGAGGGGACAAATACTGCTATTATCCTCATTAAGGAAGATGGAATCAATCAATAGTTATACACATGTTTTTATAAAATTATTTGGAAACAAGCACAGAAATCTTTAATATAAATCTTCTCAGACTGCAAAATAAATTCTTGTAAAAGGGGCCTTGATGGGGGAAGTACCCCTCTACCAAACTGGCAGAATTCTCCAGATGCTGAGCACCTCGCACAAGCATTCTTCTGCGAAGCAAGCAAAGAAAGGGCTATGTGGAAGAAGTACCTGCACTCTGGCTGGCCACTGCTTTTGAGATCTGTAACTTCAAAGACACTGTAACAAGTATCTATATGTATTCCTTCCTTCTAGACCAGCCCAACTCTTAATGTCTTCAGAGCATCCTCGTATGAAAGTGATAGCAGAGGAAATGCTTTTGTGTAAACAACCCAAGTAGTCTACATTCAGGGACAGCACAAGGCTTGAATGATGTAGTATATTAAAAGAATTATACTGAGCCTCGGACAAAGCAGTTAATCAGTGTCCACCCTTATACTTATAGCTTTTTGGTATTTTCCCTATCCAGCAAAGAGAGACCCTAGGATTAGAGACCATTGCAATTTCAACTTTACTATAATCTTTTATCCCAACTCTGAATTTCTTCATTCTATTTTATTGATCTTTGCCTTGATTACTGCTGAAGCAGCATGGTTCACTAATAGTTTTATTTTCACAAATATTGTCTATCCTATATTTGCAAAACTAATATGGTCATAATGTTAGCCTGTGGTGCCAGACTATCAAGATCTTGCTACAAACAGATAAACTTACACATGCATAGATAGTTCCTTGTAGACTTGTATAGAGCTTATTAGAATTGGCCCTCCCACAGTGTGTGTTCATAGGAAAAGCCTACAAAATCCTCTGCCTCACTCCTGGACATACCCCTAAAAAGGCATTAAATCTGATTTTGGAAATGATTCTAGTCTCTCTAGTTTAAGTATCATTTATAAATTTAGTTTGTATTCATTTTATGCACTTAAACACATTAAGAACAAGAAGCTAAAAGAACAAAACAAAATAGATTGACATGTGGCTAGATAGGCTGTGCTGGTTCAAGTAAAATGGAACATTTATTGAAGTTCTAGTGTGTGATTTATTGCTTGTACAATTCCTTGTATACTATCTCATTCAATGAAAAGCTGACCATTGATATGAGAGGAGTATGCTTGCTTTACTTATAATAATAATACTTATTATAATAATAATACTTACTATAATAATAGTAATTAATACACCAAGCTATAATATAAATGAAGATGTTATTTCAAACATGATTGATTTAATATGGAGAATCGTAAACAATGCTAACTAGATTCCTGAAGGAATAAAAGACAATGGTTGTGAATATATCTAAGTAATGACTTAGATGACTTAGTCATTTAGACTTAAATGACTTCATTTTATTTGAAACATAAGAGATCTCCAATTTTTTAAAGTGGATTCAGCAGTTACTCTGAGCTTAGTCTTAAATTTTCTATGCAAGAATGTAATGAAAAGATTTTGATAACCAGATGATCCTTAAATGCATTCTGAATGCAAAATATATCACATTTGCATAAGATCAATAAATTAAAAAAAGGAAACTGTTTGTTGTCTACATGTAGAAAATATCTGAGTAGAACATCAACTCAAGGGAATAAGGATTAATACTGGTTCATGGATTCCAGGGTTTCATCCCATCATGTAAGGAAGTGCGTGGTTCTTATCCTTACTGCAGGTACCCAGGAAGCAGATAGAGAAAGAGGCTTACTTGACTTGGCTTTCTCTTGTCTCCCCTTTTATTCTTCCCAGGCCCTTAGCTATGGAATGGTGCCACCAATATCACCTCCATGGTAAGCCTTCCCATCTTTACTGAATCCCCTCCGGAAATGCCCTTGCAAACACACTCAGAGCTCTACTGCAGTAATATCAGCATCTTTCAATCCAACCAACCAGATAGCTAAGATCAATCATAAGGCGGACAAAACTCAGGCCTCAATGTATATTTTTCAAAGTGACTATATCTTTGATTAAAAAAAAAAAGAGCAAAAATTTCTAGAAAGTACCTTTTCCTGAATTTGGGAATAGTTCCTTTGTATGACAGAGAAATCATGACCTACTTTGCAAGGTGCCTCTCTAATATCAATGTATGGTACAAAAGATGCAATTGTTCCTAGTACCAACTGAAACATTACATGAGAGTGGTGATTCTGTTCCTAGGAAATCTACACTATATTCTGGACATCGTTGCCATTTTTGGCATCAGTTCAGGGTATCATAATGGGTTTATACAAAAGTTTATAATTAACACCTCTTTGCATACATTACATGCTAATTCATGATTATAACATTGAAAGATGATCTGCTATTCAATATTCTGTGGTCCATGTCAATTTCTGTGGTATGGAAACAGGACTGAAGCCAAAGCTAGACTACTTAGATTAGAGTTATAGGTCTGATGCTCTGATAAATTTGTTTTGAACAAGCTAGTGCAATCCTCTGGGCCTTCTATTTAATAACAGAAGTTGTCTGAGTTTTCTGAGCTGTTCTCTGAACTGTGATTGTGGAGATCTGAAAGCATTTAGTAATGATCAAGAAACTGGTTAGTTGTATTGTTGAGCTGAGAGCTCAGGTCTGGGTATGTTCTAAACATTACATCACTAGCAGGTGTCCTGTATGTCTCTGAAAACCAGTCAGAAGAGAATGATGAAAAACTTCATAAAGAATGAAATTCTACAAAAAAAAAAAAAAACACACTTCATCTGCAAAATTTTCATAATACTAAATACAATTGTATGCAAGTAAAGAAAAATACAAGATTTGTCTCAGCTTGGAAAGTTACAGAGGAAAGTTTAATATTAATTAATTTCATAGTAATTGTTCCAAATTATTAAACAGGCATACATGAAAAATGCTCATTTTCAAAATGACAAGAATTTCCCAAAACTATTTTTGCTAAGTAACCAAAAACTATATTTATTTTTATAACAAGTTAGAAATAGTCCATGTAATCAGAAAATGCGTTCCTTATTAATTTATCTTAAATAGAATACAAATGTAATAAATTTTGAATATAAAAGAATAAACAGATATTATGTTTCTTTAACTGCTTTGTAGTTTCTGAATTTTATATACTATACATCAATATCATAATCAGAAACAAAATGCTCACCATACTGTTATTATGTTATTTATTACTTTTTGATATGGTATGAATGCTAAGCCCATGCTCCTAATGCAATGACTTGAGGTGATACAATAAACAAAATGACTGTTTACAACTAAAATTAATGTCTCTAGCCATCCTGACTTAAGAAGCCATTAAAAGCTTTTGAGAGATACAAATTGATTTTTCAATCAGTATAAACTTTAGAGGTTCAATAAATCATCTCAAACCTGTATACTTGTAGCTGGGCATGATGCTACACATCTGTGGGCCCAGCATTTAGGAGATTGAGTTAATGAGATCCTGAGTTTGAGATCAGTCTGGGCAACATAGTAATTTCTATGTAAAAGCCTGAACTAAAATGGTAGGTCATTTCTCAAACAAATAATCAAAGCCTACAATCTACTATGAACTAGGAGTGGTGGCACACACCTTCGATCTCAGCACTCGGGAGGCAAGAGGGTGATTAGTTACAAGTCCACCCTTGACCATGTGGCAAGATCTTATCTCAAAGAAACCAATATAGCCTTCTTGTTCTACTGTGACAATTACTTTTCTTTGGGATTTGGAAAGATTGTCTGAGACTGGCATTTGTTTAGGTTTCCAACAATCAATAGGAAAAGGCCTATGTGGTACTAATTGGGTAAGCAAATCCTGAGATGCTCTAGGCATCTCACTGACATGCTCACACAGTCACATTCTCCAGTGCATAAGCTGTGGTGCCAACACTAGAAGATATTACACCAAGTCAGAGAAGCCAAGAAATCCTTGGATGATGTTGCCACACTCTTCACGAACTCACTAATTTTGCATCAACCTCAAGTCCTTCAACATGATTTCCCTTTCCCTACTGTTGCATTTTCATCAAGGAATCGCTGGCATTTGTTCACAAACACTTGGATTTGAATGTAGTGACCCTTGAGGAATCAGACTTTTAAACTTGACTTATCCGCAGTATTCAAGGGAAACTAACACGATTTATCATGCATTGATTACCTGCCATGCACTATGCCGGAAGAACAGCAGTTTGATGAGGGAGCTCTTATTAGTTATCCTTAATAAATAATCTACATCTTAAACTAAGAATGTGAACTATAGTTTCAGAGTTAGTTAATAAATTAAGCGAGTGACAAAAAAACTGACTGCTCACTCGCACACGTGGGATGTTTAAACACCAAAAATCGCAGAAACAGAGAAGATTGGCTACCAAGAAGCGATGGTGAAGACAGAGAGTAAATATTGACCATTAACTTGTGTAAGCTCTACATATCTGGCATAGAGCAGCCACTATAGTTTACATTAATGTATTCTGTACTTGAATTTCATTAAAAAAAGAATGGCTTTTATATATTCTGATTACACTTAAATTGGAAAATGTGGCTGGAGGATATAACTCAATCGGAGGGTACCTATGGACTATGGGAGGATCTGGGTTCTATGCCTAGCAATTAAAAACAAAAGACCACCAGGTAAGGTAAGTATTTGAGGTAATTCATCTTACAATGTATTCATTCATAGAATCAATGCATTTTTTACCTTCAATGTATAAGGTTTTATATTGCGCACACATCTTAATCAACTGAAGAAAAGAAAGTAAACAGTAATCAGGATGGATAAAAGTTAAGAAAGACTAAAACTCTCAGGTAATTTCTGAGCTCCTGTCCTTGAAATTTCCTGTTTTCAAGATATTGTGCCTAGGTTTTACATCAATAATAACTGAACTTTATGTATTGTTTCTATTTTGCAGATGGAGAATTTACCTCTGAATAGTACTAGTGGTAGAATGCAGGCTTGTCTGACTGAGATACAACACAATCTCAAACACCCCAGTTATGCCCACTTATACCTTCCATCAGTCCAAATCCACACAAAGGTAGCAGAAATTCCCTTGCTCTCAGACAGGAAGGGTGTGCACCCACTTTCTGAAATGTATTCCACTCACAGCATCATCAAACCCAAGAAGTCCCTAGATCACAGGCTTGTAAATTTATCTCACTCATATTTTGTTTCATACTTCTTAACTATGCTTTATCTTTGGCCAGAGTCAAATCATTTCTACTCTGCCCAACCTCTGAAAAACTAAGAAAAATTATTCAGACCCAATGAACAGGACCGTTATTTCTCTGAAAGAAACATATAAAGTCTTGAAGAACACACTTAGACTTGTTATTAAGCAAAAACTGAGGAACATGTGCCTCAAGATGCTAGCAGTAACAGTGGGAATGGCTATGTTGAAATGTCCCTCTTCTTCCTGGTAATGTGCCATTGCTGTTTTCTGCCTAGCACAGATGTTCCTCCTCTTGTCATTTACTTAATTTCAATCCTCTCATCTTTTTCCCTCTGAGTAAAGTTTGTTCTCACTGAAGTGTTCCTGACTAGATAAATCCCTTTATGCATCCTAGCTGTACTCCGGACAGAGACATTCATACAGTTCATTTAGTGATTATATAATTTTAGTCCTCTAGAGCGAAATATAAACTCTAAGAGACAGGCTCTACTTTGTACCATGTCCTTAGTTGCCTAGTAACAATCCTGTGCTTTGTGGCTGCCCTGTGTATATATGTTGAATTAATTAACCTAGAAGTCAGTCACCTGAAGTTAGAATCACACAATAATGGTCTTGAACCATAATAAACTTTACTGGATTATTTCTTTCTTGAATTGATTGCTTGACAAAATCTTCTGTGTTGCCCAGGCCAACAACTGACTTCAGATCATCTTGACTCTGCCTCACAAATGCTGGGCTTACAGACACATACCCCTAGCATGTACATGGATGGCATGTACATTGAAACTCAATTGAATTGAAACACTGCCCCCCCCCGATATGTCCATTAGTCTCCGTCTGTTATGACTATATCAGTATGAGTGCTTTCTCAAAACCAATAATTCAAAAGTTCATTTCCAAGAATCAAAAAGTTTATGATCAAAATAACACATGAAAGTATTCAAAAGTGTGAGAAATATAAACATTAGATCTTTGTCTCTGAGCATGATTAATCTAACAAATGCATTAAGATGTACAGAGCAAGGTGAATACATAAGGGAATAGCACTAGATAAAGGGTAATAAAGAGAGAGAGCTTACTGAGGGCCAGAGATGGAGTCCTCAGACAAGATAAGGGATAGGGTGTCCTGGTCCTGGGCAGGAAAAGTGCAGAACATGGATTAAAGCAGAAGAGAAGTGACTCCAGTTAGATTTAGAGGACTGTGAAAAGCAAATGTGAAGGAAGGAAAGGAGGCCGGCTCAGTTCTCAGGGAGGGGAAAATACAGTGAAAAAATTTCCATACAAAGGAAAATCATAGCTTAATAATGATTCTGATGCTCACCCCGTGATCTCAACTGATGAGGCAGAGCACAAAGAACTACTTCTAAATCTTTAACCATGTAGGGAAACCATTCTAATGCATTTCTCTTTTTAAAAGGCAGAAAATGCAAGTTTAGGAGACTTCAAAACATGAAGAAAATAAGCCATTGTGATTTTTCAAGAGAGATAACTGGGCTTTATCATAGAAGAAATAAACAAGTGTGTAACGTGCACCTATGTGAGTGTGTGTGTGTATGTGTGTGTGTGTGTGTGAGAGAGAGACCTAGATAGAGATAGATGATAGATAGATAGATGATAGATAGATAGATAGATAGATAGATAGATAGATAGATAGATACATAGATACATAGATACATAGATACATAGATAGATAGAGAGAGAGATAGATAGATAGATAGATAGATAGATAGATAGATAGATAGATAGATAGATAGATACATAGATAGATAGATACATAGATAGATAATACATAGATACATAGATAGATACATAGATACATAGATACATAGATACATAGATACATAGATACATAGATACATAGATACATAGATAGAAAAGGGAAGACAGAGTCAGAGACAGAGAGGGAATACATATATGACAAGAGACAAAGCGGGGTATCATGCTTCTTAGATCAAACAGGTAAAGACTATGCAGGTTTGCAACAGTCAAGAGTCAGGGATCAAACTCAGTTCAGAACATAAAAATAGCTCAAAGCAGAGTGTGGCAGTCAGGCACCATTTACACCACTGTCAGTTCTCTAACTCCATGTCACCTCTTGGGCAGCAGCAAGCCAGATGCCATCCGGATGCTACACTGCAATCAGTCCGTGGAGAGATAGCACACACCAAGCCCCAGCCTATTTCTAGCAGCATTGATAAAAGATAGCTCTACGAGAACAAAAGAGAAAGGGGACAAGACTTGAAGGTTAATTGCAACATTTTGATGCTTAAAAGTAAAATCACTATGTCAACTCGGAAAAGCAGAGACCTTTTCAAATGACTGTTCTGCTCTTGTGCTGTACTGAGTCCAGTTTACTTTGAAAAAAAAAATTCTGATTGAAATAAGCATAGCATTTTCCTTTTACCAATAACAAACCGTGGACAATACATACAAATATATTTTACTTTAAAACATTTGTCAAACTGTAATTGAAGGCAGTCTAAAATTTGGGGAGGAAACTACAAAAGAATAATAACAACATAAACAAAAGACCGTAAATACCAATTTATCTACCTCTGAAAAGTAATGTTAACACTTGACCAATTGGAGTAGGTAAGTAAAAAAGAATTGATTGCTTACAAGAGGGTACAGCTCGGAAACAAGGTGAATGGCAACATTAGTTATAATTCTACTTGCAAGCTTTTATTCTTTACAAATTTCATGCATTCATATGATGTACTTTGATCAATTTAAGCCCCTCCCCTCTCCTTCAAATTCTCTTTTATCCCCTCCCCTTGCCCACTGTTCCCTCGCAGATGCACATTTTCTTTTCACCCACTGAATCTGCTTAGTGCTATCAGTATTTGCAATGGTGTAGGACTACATAGCAGAGCATGGGCAGTCTTCCAGGGCCACACCCTGAAGAAAACTTACTCTCCCAACACAGCAGCCATCAATTGCCGGCAGCTCTTTGGCTACAGGGGGAACCTCATGAGACCCTTTCCCACATATCCTAGGCTTTGGCCTGGATTGATCTTGTGCAGATTGTGTGCCTGCAGTCACAGGTGCTGTGAGTTCATATGTGCAAATTCTTTGTGGTTTTTCTTTAAAATAAAAAATTATGGCTCTCAAATTACAAGATGCCCTCACTCATTGTCTCAATTTTTTTAAACAGTATTATCATAACTACACAGAGGGTGATAAGGTTCACTCTAAGTCCACAACTCATCATATCTACTCCATAAAAATTTTGTTCACTATTCACCATCATTACCCAATATGTCAATGATTGAGCTTCCTATAAATTTAGCTAAATAAAACTCATGCCTACTGCCTTGGTGAGTACATAGATATATAAAAATTCAAGGTGTCTGAGCAGAAATTTTGAAGCAGTAAGCTATAATTATATCCATGTAGACCCGGGGATCTCTGTGTTCTTTTGAATGTTTGTGAGTCTCACAACACGCACGACAGGATGTAAAATTTGGAACAGGACATTTTTAAATAATTTCAAAAATTGCTCACTTTATTCACTGTAGTGACTGACATTCTGCTCTTCAAACATCTTGTGACAGGTACAGCACTTTCAACTTTTATGTTCTTGTCGAAAACAACAAAAGATAGCTCACTGTAAGAGTGAAAATGGGTGTATAATGAGGATAGTTTATCTTCCCAGATAGAAACATTAGTTTCAGAGGCCTAGAAACTTTAGTTAAGGACCCAGGATGATGATCACAGACAAGAATAAACAGATCTTTCAGTTTTCCCCCATAACCAGGACAATTTCTTGGGCAGTGGTTCTCAACCTGAGGGCCACATCCCCTTTGAGCATCAAACAACTTTTTCATAGGAATTGGCCAAGATGATCCATATATGAGATATTTATATTATGATTCATAACAGTAGCAAAATTACCCTTATGAAGTAGCAACAAAAATAATCATATGGTTGGGGAATCACTACAACATGAGGAAGTTAAAGTGTGGCAGCATTAGGAAGGTTAAGAACTACTAATTTAGAGACAATCTCATACTGCTTTCTGCAAGGTAGCCTATGAGAGCATTGAAGAATCACCCTTTTGAATCCTGCCTGTCTCTGCAATTAAGATTATGTTGTAATAATTTACAAATTGACTCTTCCTCTCTTTATTTATTCATCTGTGTGGGTTGTTCATGTGTGTTTGTGTGTTCCTGTGTGTGCTGCCTCATGCACCACCAACTTTGTTTTATGTTCAAAAAGTCTTTCACTGGGATGTGGGACTTAACAAAGCTTAGCTGGCTGGCCAGTGAACCCAGGAGATTCTCCTACATCTGTATAACCAGCATTAGGGTTACAGAGGAAGGCCATCACAAATGGCTAGTTATCTGAGTGCTGAGAATGGAATTCTAGTCCTCATGCTTGTATGTCATGCACTTCACTGAGTGATCTATTCCCCAGGTCTCTGTGTTCCCCACTTGGTACTTTCTCAAGAATAAATAAATAATGGTTCCTGGTGGAAGGACAGAACCCACTACTGCAAGTTTTCCTCTGATCTCGGCATGTGCATGCATGCACCTGCACACACACACACACACACACACACACATAAATGTAAGCGCCAACGCCTATCCGTGATATGATTTCATTCCAGTGTTCACTCTTAACACTCTTAAGGGCAGAGGACTCTAGCTAAACCCTTGGTTACCACTCCAAGTGCTTTTGGTTCATCACACGACACAACACAGCACGAGAGGACCAAATTAAAATCTGTTACTTAAGGATGTGTGCAGGCACTTAACAATCAGTAGAGACCTGGTAGCTGATCACAAACTGTGCCAACAGCTCTAATCCCAAAGGATAAGGTAAAAATCATCTAGCTAATGAATCATAAAAAAAAAAAAACATGTTAATGGTCTTAAAAGAAACTAATGGCTGGTGGTAGGATGGTCTGGCCAACAAGCATCTTTTACACTACATAAATCATTTCCTTATTTTCACAACACAAGATGTATATCTTTACTGATACGCAGTAACTAAACATTAACCATGTTCACATGTAAAAGGACCCCTCCATGCTCAAGGAGCTCTAGTGATTTGATTACTAGCGTGCACATAAATGTCAGTTAAGCTAAATAGAGAGACATAATATCACAGTGGTTTAAAACATAGTCTCTGCCACCAAGTGTGCAAAATTGTTATTAACTCCAGCTTCTACGCTCATAAAATGGAAATGATAAAACACTCTCAAATAAGTGCTCTGAGAATTAATAAAGTAATATATGAAAAGCACTTTGTCTGGTGAGGGCTCAATAAATCTGGCACATGTCTACCTTACTACTAAAGACCATATCTTTAACTATACTGTCAAAATTAAAGAAATTTAGAGCCTCCAGGTGTATGCTGTATTAATGTAAAAGAAATTTGGAAGAAGATAGCTTTCTTAGATGTATTCTTTCAACTTAAGTCAGATTTGAGGAACAATTTTATATGAAAGAGGGTAGAAAACTCAAGGTTAAATATGTGGCTAGCCAGTGTCTAATTCTCTTTTTAATGATAAAATGATTCATTTTAAATAAAATAATGTCTTAGTCAGTATTCTCTTGCTGTGAAGAGAGACACCATGAGCAGAGCAACTCTTATAAAGGAAAGTATTTCATTGAGGCTTGCTTATAGTTTCAGAGTTTAGTCCATTGTCATCATGGCGGGAAGTATGGTGGCACGCAAGCAGACATGATATTAGAAAAGTAGCTTGAAAGTTCTACGTCTGGATCCACAGAGAGCAGGAAGAGAAAGAGCCACCCATCCTTGCTCGGGTTTCTGAAACCTCAAAGTCCACCTGTAGTGAAACATTTCCTCCAACAAGGCCAGACCTATCCCAAAAAGGCCACATCTCCTAATCCCTGTCAAGTAGAGCCACTCCCTAACGACCACACAATCAAATATATGAATCTATGGGGGCCATTCCTACTTAAACCACCGCAAATCATATGGCTTTCATATTCTGTAACTCATAAAGAAAATATACAATTTCAGGATCTTATTATATATACAGCAGTAAAACCATAAAATACATCATGCAGCAGTATAATGTATAAATGTATACAATATGTATATACATACACAATACAAATGTATTGAATGTATAAATCATTCAACTCTGGAAATATTAAATGATATCCTTAATCTTACAAAAGTTTAATAATTTTCCTTTGCCATTATTTTCCCCTAAGATGAAAGTCCATGAAGGTTAAAAAGTTTAATGTGAAGTTTTCAAGTCTTTTTTGTGATATCTGAAAGCTATTGGTCATACATAGACTTGCCAACAATAAATATATTAATCTAGAAAATTTTTTCAATTGATATTTCTGATAAAATATAAATTGTGTGAACAGAATCTAACGCATAAAGATGCCTATGTTTACTTCTGATGAAATCCACATTTGTTTGCTAGAAAACAACTTAACACTTGGAAACTGAGATGCTTACAGATACAGATCACATGAATAAGCACCTACGAAGGCTACCTGTGCTGACTAAAAAGAAGAAAATAATATCCTTTGTTAAGAATCTGTGTTATGCTCAATTATATGTTCAGATGCATATAGCTATGATTCTCCATGACTTTCATTAAGCTCTGTATTCTCCTGGGGCACTATTAGTTCTGAGCTTACTGGTTAGTTATCAGGATTACATAGAATTTACAATATGTTGTAATATTTTTATTTCTTGGGGAGACATAAATAAATGTTAACTCATGTAGGGTATCAATGACAGACTAAAGAAGTAGATGCTATACAAGTCCAGCTTGGTGAGCAAATGAGTTCACTGTGTTTCACTATGGACCATGGATGAGTTAGATACTCAAGGAAGCATCAGTGACCCAACCACAGCTTTATCACTGAAAAGTCCCACCATAAATAGTGATCTCATGGTGTATCATGATGTCCTGACTTTAGTTAACCTTATCCATCCTGTACACACCATTATCTTTGAAGACCATGTGGAGTTGAAAGGCCGGAGAGAGTAGTGGTGGTTGTTAAGAAACTTTTAATAATATCTTCAGCAGGCTTCAATTAAGAGTCAAGACAACTTTCTGGGATGGAAAACTTGGATGGCTAAGGCAGAGGGTCTCACATGCCTGACTCACAGGCCTCAGCTTCTCATGGCTCTGACATGTTTCTCCTGATGTCAACCTAGAGCACATAATGTCTAGGTATTTTATGGAAGGGAAGCACTATCTACTATTACATAGGCTTTAATGCATAATGAATAGAACTTCTAGAGTGGTCTTACCCCAACTTCAGGCCAGTCAAGTCCCCAGGAAAGGTTTTCCCTGACAAAGGCTTAGGCTGAGGGAGGACCTCTGTAAAGTTTCTCCATTAGCATTAATGCAATCAGATACTTTCAGTACCAGTATCTCAGTGGGCAGAGTCAACATTAGAATAACAAATGCTCTAAGCAAGGATCATTGTGCATACAATTGCTGGTACTCCAACCTAGCATGCTTTCTGCATTCCAGAGACCACACCTAAGAAGCTGGTTTCAATAACTAAGGAAGGTGACCTTCTGGCAGAGGCTCAGGCTGCTAGATAAGAAGCTGCTCACAATTCTTATTACTGCACAGAAGTGTGTGTAGCTTTATAATATTTGAGAATAAGTTCAAATATACCACAACAGTGGGTAGACTCTCAAGTGAGTGTTGCCTTGCACTGCCTACCTCTTTCTATTAGGCAGTAATACCAGCCTGTTACCATTACTGTAAGCCTAGCTACCTACCACTATATTGTTCTGCTTATTTTGTTGTCATGACTACAGGGTCAAAGCCATCTCTGTTCCATGCTGCCTGATAGGAGGTCTGGTCTAGAGATAGAGACTGGCAGATAGTTTACCCACAATTCAGCAAGCAATACGTTCACAGTAGATATGAAATATTCTTCAAGATGCTTAGCTGGAGAAGTTGCCTGTAAAATATTTTAGAAGACTGGTTTCTAGACAGGAATTCCCAAATATATTTTCTGTGTATTTTTAAAATAATTATTTTTATTTTTCGAAACTATAATATAATTACATCCCCACTCACATCCATGTTTAACAATACTACCATCTAGTTTTTTCACAGAAGTAATGAACAGGATAACCCATTGGTGATTTGTAAAAATTATTTAATGACTATATTAAGTACAAAATGCAGAATAGAATAGATAATTTTCTTAGAAAAAAGCAACACATCTGCTAAAGATCCTAAGAGGCTGTTGGACTAATTAGAAATTCATGACTGTAAGGGGCTGAGATGCTGAAAATGCAGAGCTAAATTATCTTGTGCTATCTTGATGATTAGTATTGCTTATCCACTGGACAGGATCATGAATCACCAAGATACAAGCTCTGGGGATGCCTGTGAGGAATTATCCAGATTGGGTTAACTGAGGTGAGAAAATACACTCTGAATGTGTGTACACCACTCCAGGGGCTATGGTGTCAGACTGCTTGAAAATAAGAAAGCAAGCCAAGCATCAGCATTCATTTCTCTTCGCTTCCTCATTGCATTCGTGCTCACATAGCCCTATAAAGACACATAAAAATAAAAGCAAAAATAAACCTTTAATAAAAATGAAAAACTTTTAAAAATGAGTCCAAGGTAATGTATATAATAGTCAGCCAGAATTGGAAAAATACTAACCAATAATCAAGCTTCACCAATGAGAAGTAGATGGCAACATAACAGAATCCTTCCTTCTGGAGCTCCATTTCTCTTTATGACTATGAAAATTGCAATTGGATTTCATTACACCCACAAAATCTATTGAATCCTAACTTATTATCAGTCTGGCCTCTTGTTGTAGCCTTGGATTCAGGGCAAAGACTTTTACTCTTTGCATAATTCAAGCATGGGTGCTAGTCATGAAGCCCTGGAGCATGTAGTCTTCCATACATTTTTATTTTAAGCCTAGAACTGGAAGGCTTAGCCTCCAAACAATCTAGAATGTTTAAGCCACTGAGACTAACTTACTGCTGATTGAACCACTCTGACTACCTCATTCTAAGCTCAGGGTTGTACTGAACTCAATTCTTGTGGTTCAACACAACTCCCTTGCTGTTCTGGCTCAAACTCTTCTCCAAGCTGTTGGTTCAAATTGACCTGAGTTCTGTTTGAATTGCTCTGTTCGGCTTCAAACTGACTCACTCTTCCCATCAGATACTGACTTCTGCCAAACTGCCTGTGTCTCTGCCTCAGACTCTTCAGACTTCTCCTGTGTCACTGTTTCTTATCCTGTATTTCTGTCTCAGTCAGCCTCTGTGTCTTACCCAACCTTTCTGTTCTTTGAGCTGAGAGCCTTCTATTCTGTTTTGATAGTTGGGCATGTCCTCACTTTTTCTCTTCCAACTCTTCCTCTAATTTGTTACTTCACTCTGATTCATCTTGTTACTTCCTGCCTAGCACTGACTCTTTCTGAGCTCTGCTTCCTGACTTAGTTTCTGTCTTAGGTACTAAAGGCATGTGCTACCACTGTCTTCTGAATACTGGGATTAACCCTAGAGCCGCCATGCTGATGGATTAAAAGATTAAATATTCCTTTACATCTTGTTTCTATGTCTTCCACTACTTTTTGATACAGGGAGAAAAGACAATTTGGAGGAAAACATTTTTAAATGCCACTGTATTGGCTGACTTCCCCTGTAATATTATCCTTTTACTTTCCTAAACTGTAATTTGGTATAATATCCAAGTAATAAGATAAATAAAATACCAGCTAAGACTAAGCTGCAATGATATGGACCTAAAAGTTCAATCTTTTCTAAATTTAAAGCCACCCAAACTCTGTATAAGGTATGGATATAAAAATCAATGTAGCCAAAAAAATTCTAGAATAAAAAAGTGGTAAAATGAATCATGAGGTTATATATATATATGGGACAGAATAGTAATTAAAGAAGAGGTCATGAATTTGAGAGAGAGAGAAAGGAGAGCAGAAGTAATATAGATTTAGTGCTCATACATGAAGTTCTTAAAAAAACAAAGTAATAAACCATTTAAAAATAAACCAAACATCAAATAAAATAGCTACAAAATATAACTAACTAGACATGGAAAGAAACTATATATAGTTAGTATTCTTAAACAATGTAATATTTTTTGTGGGTTAAAATACCTGTTTCCTTTATCTGCTACCTTTCTTTGCTGAGGGTACTCTGCATTATTGATTATTTGAATTTATGATATAATGCTACTACTGTAAGGGGCATGTAGAGGATATGACAGATGCATGAGCAGAAACAGAAGGAACAACATGTCCAGACTGTGATGACTAGAGATGCTGACAGGCTCTGGGGAGGCTTTCTTGATGGCTTTAACAACTATTCGTCTCTCCTATAGACTCTGCCTATACAAACTTAATCTTTCTGTGATCCCAGGAATGAGCCCTCCAAGTACCATCAGACTTAAAGTATTTGGCCTGTGTGTGCATAAAAAATGTGGTGTTTGACCAATGGGGGACCTATGAACGAAACTGCCTAGGAAATGCCACATCTCTATTAAAGATTCTACAAAGCTGACTAATGGAAGTATATGGTGAGAAGAGATGAAATGTAGAATAAAATGAATGTATGAAACATGGAGAATAAAATAATTCCATGTTGCAAATCCAGAATCAAATTATCTTGAGCTGTTTTCAGTCCCCACAGCCATTCATTGGCACCTCTGTGCCTAACACACTAGGTAAAACTTTGGAATGTATTTTAACAGACTAATCACTCCTATTAACTCCAAAGCTAAGCTCAGGTAGCAACTGAGGCTTATGTAGTAGAGTTTCTCCCAGTTCGCTGTGGTTTACTCACCTGTAGTTCCACCAGCACATTAGTAAATCCTTTAATTTACAGTTTTCTGTTGCTATGTCCTATAAAAAGTTCACGAAGCTACTTTCACGTTCGAACATGTTATTTGGAGTATCCTGAATCATTGCCCTGTATTATGACCACTCACATTTGACTTAAAATAATCTATTTCTTATTATCTTTGTGGTGGAAGTTGTGCTTAGTGTCAACAAAATCTGCAATATTGGGTAAAATAGTAACCTAATTGTATGACATTTGCTGCTTCAGAAAATTGTTGCTTTACATATAAACACACAGAAACATGGGCTTCCTGGTTATGATGCTATTGTTGGTATGAGGAAAAATGTTTGAAAACAATGAGAAGGAAGCAGAAATCCAAACTGTTGTCCAGTGCATGAGTTCCAAACTACTGAATATTGAATTTAATCCACAGTGGGGGATATTTGAAACGGTATTAGTTGTTAACATTTAAAGATTGGAAAGTTCATATAAAAGACTGTTTATACAGCTTTCTCTTAAAGGTCAAGAGATCTGACATTGATCTGTAGAGTCAACAGGTATAACCTCAGAAATAGCACGTGCTGGCTGGGTCATCAGTTTCCTGCCCTCTCTCTCTTCACTCATTTCTATAGCTGATACATAACTCCAGACATGGGAACTTGTCATTTCTGGTCTAGATCTCTGCTCTCACAATGACCAAAAATGCATTACAGAAACCTGTCGGTTATCCCAGGTTCCCCCACAATTTGACAGACACAGAATAGAAATGATACATGACTGTAACAAAAATAAATTCAAAGTCATCCATCTGTAAAGCCAATTCACTCTTTTGCGTCTCTCCATTAGAGGGTCTTGTCTCAACTTCTCATGTCGCATACAAAGTAACTGAGACCCTCAGAGAACAAGTGCAATGCCAAAGGTCTCACTGTTAATATAACATAGAAATAAACTCTCTTCACCCTCATACTGACACCCTTTCAATCATGCATTGCTGCTGTTAGTCAAATATCCTAAAAAACACAAAACAGTCGATTCAATGAAAAGGAACACTCAAGCCAGTAACTATATTATATGGTCAGTGTTGATAAAAACAATGTTCTGTTAACCACTTCTCTACTCTCCGTGATATCGCCTCTTGTTAATGCAACTTTCCTATTTATCTACAATTGCCAGAAGTGTATCCAACTGAAAGAATATATTCTGCTATAAATCAATTACTACAAAGGTACATTTTATCCTAAGATTATCCTGTTCATATGGCAATATCTGAGAGTAAATGAATGACTTCTAAGTAAACAAAATAGAAGCATGCTTCTGGCCTACTTTGATCCCACAGTCCCTAAGCAAAAGACAACAGCAGAATCATAAAATTTCTTCACTCAGAAAAAAAAAAAATTTTTTTTTTGACTACCACTAGTGTTACACAGAACTCTTGTATCTACATGTTTTGAGTGATTTTAATCAAGTTTTTAATCATTTTAACATATCTTACAAAAACTTTCTGGGAGATATTCTTTAGCTATATAGGAAAAGGTCAATTTTAAAAAACTTTAATACAAGGTGAATCTATGCAGCTAAAGGAAAACCAAATGATATTTTAGTTCACAAATTTTTAATGAAAATAAGTTTGATATATATTAGAACCAAATGAAAAATTGCTAATAAATAGGGAATGTAATAATCCTATGAAAAGTTTTACTCTCTTTTCAAAAAAATATGAGCTTAAAATTCATAATTAAAAAATACAGCAATTAAGCTTTTAGGTTGCATAATCACCCTTCATGATCATCTGTATTATCTTTAATGTTAATTCCATAAACAATGAGTGCAAGTGATATAAACAAACTTAAGTGTCTACACAAAGGTGAGGATCGATGTGAACAAGTAATGATAGATCTAGTTCCGAACAGGGATGTTCCGCTCTAGGAACAGACACTACAGTGGATGAACATGAACTACGAGCCCCTACTCATCAGTGATGCTCTCTATGACATCGTCAGTCAGTCTTTCAGGTAATCACCATCACTCCACTTCTTATTCAGTTGTGTTTATGCATGGGGAAAAAATGGGGACTAATCAAACGCCACTTCTTGAACTGGATTCCAGAACAGAAGACGAAGATTGGTAAAACAGCAGACACAATTCCAAAGAACCATCCAGTTTAATAAATACCAGACAATTGGTGTTGGCTATCATTTAACTAATGATTATTGGTTTTTAAGATTTTCCAATGTGTCAAGTGATGAAATATGCCAACATACTAACCCAGCAGTGGTTAGTAGATGAGAATTTTCTTTGGTATCTTTGTAAATTTTCTGTAACTCTGTAGAGCTCTTCCACAATAAAAAGGTTTATTAAACTAATTAAGAAAGTGCTGATATAGATGACATGAGAATGAGCTATCAGTTATCAGTTTTGAAATGACATAAATTTAACTTGGAAAAAATTATTTATTTTTTTCCAAATATTGTCTCTAGTCTAAATAATATCACTCAATTCTGAGCAGGCTAACCTGAAGCCATCATCGGGTCCAAGGACTACTCTACAATTGAAGCTGTGCACCTTAAAACATACAACACATAGGAAAAAAACTGCAAAGAAATAACAACAATGGGATCCCATCAGTTGTCCTAGGAAGTCACAGAACTTACTGTTAATCTGTGGTTGCAAAGAGCATTCAGAAAAAGGGGAAAGGACCCTCACTCTCACTTACAGGTTTAAGAAAAATCAGGAGGAAGCTAACAGACAGATTTATTAGAGCTCATGCAAAGTCAGTCTCGGTTACAAAATAAGATTCATTCTGAAAACGAAGGAAACAAACAAACAAAAGAGTGGGGCTTGCTAGCTATTCTTGATTGTCAACGACTATATCTGGAATTAACTAAACCTCCAAAATGGAGGGGCACACCTGTGAGGGATTTTTTGCTTAATTTGAAGAGTGAAGATCCATTTCTAATTCAAATCTTTGGAGGTGGGAAGATCTACCTTTAATCTAGGCCACACTTTATGCTGGAAGCCTATATAAGAACACTGAAGAAGGAAGCTTTACTCTTTGCTGCTAGCTCTTGCCACACTAGCAAGTCCATTCATTCACTGGCATTAGAACCTACTTTTTCACGATTCCAGTGTATACTGAAGACCAATTGAGACATAAAGCCTCATAGACCGAACAATTACTGGATTTTTGGATTTCATAGCCCACTGTTGTTAGGTTAGCTGAACCACAGTCTATAAATCATTCTCATAAACCTCATATATCTAATATATACAATGTTTACATATATATATATATATACATATATATATATATAGAGAGAGAGAGAGAGCATGAGAGAGGGAGAGATAGAGATTTATTCTGTTATATATATATATATATATATATATATATATATATATATAATTTGTTTTTATGTGTGTGTGTTAGTGTGTGTGTATATGTTTGTGGTATGTATATATGCAACAACAAAATAACAAAGAAAATCACAAAAAATAACAAAGAAAGAAATAAAGGAATAAAGATCAGGGTAATATAAGGTATCCAGAACTTCACAGAGGAAAACTCTTCAGTTGATGAGCACATTTATTCCCCAAGGTGCAGCATAACCCTGAGCATTAGCTGCACCCTGTTATTATGGAATGTACACTCTATGTCTGGAATCACAATTTTAACCAAAGGTTAAATCTGTTATAGAAAGAGCCATGAATATGAAAGTAACTTAGTTCCTGAATCCTAGGAAATAGGTAAGTTGTCAAAATGCCCTTAAGCAAAAATTTACAACCTCAAGAATCCACAGCTGAGTATATTATTTAATTGCTTATTATTAGTTCTCAAGGTTGGAAAGCACAATCTAATGATGATTGTAGTTTCCATTTCTCAAGAAAGTTCTAACCTCATAACTAGAAATGAAGCTGTATAGACAATCAATGAAAACATTCCATCTTCCATATAATAGTCACTTATTGCTGCATGCTGAGCAACACTGTCCCAGATGCATCACAAATACTAAATCAAATAATCTATGCATCCAAAGAGCATTTTGATAGATATACAGATAGAAAGGTGATAGATATGGATAGATAATATAGCACACACATGTACATTCACACACATTCAAACCTGTGACTTTGAATACATTTGTTACATTTCTTTTGAGTGAATGACTCTCTTTAATTTATATATATATAACTGACATTCTCTCAATACTGGCAGATATTGATGTACTACTAAGAGAATTAATAATCATTCCTTCCCAAAAAAAAACATAATTTTCAGGGAAAAAAATCTCCACATACTTAGTGTTATGAATAGAAGAGACATCTTTGCATTTCTACCATCAGAGTATTTGCTGTGACACTGTCCCCTTATAACATCAGAAACTACACCCATAAAATCTCACTAACATGACTGCCCAAAGTGAGTTGAACAAAGATGATACTAGTGGACATAACATAGTTAACAGGGAAAAGTCTATGTAGCCTCAACTGTACACAAAGAACTACAGGCAACTGAGGGATGTTGAAGGCCAGAGAATTAGTCTTCTCTAAGGCAGAGTATACCAATAGGTTATTGAAGACCAAATAGTGACCCTTGTAAACATACATACACCATATGGACTAAGCAGGTTACTAGGAATATATATATATATATATATATATATATATATATATATATATACACACACACACACACACACGCACACATTAATACAATTAATACAATTAATAAAAAAGAGGCCATGAATTTGAAAGAAAGCAAGGAGGGGTATGTAGGAGGGTTTTGGAGGATGAAATGGAAGGGATGAATGCTGTAATTACATTGTAATCTCAAAAATGTAAACATAAAAAATAATCTAAAACAAAAGAAAGATCAGCCTGGCTTCTATGTACAGACAAGCAGATATGCAAACCTCCTGAGACCCTGCCTGCCCTGTTAGGAATCTCTGTGCTGTCCTGAGGAGCAACTGCTGAAAAGCACAAGCATGTATTAGATTGAGTGTTCTTCATCTCAGAAAACAGTGTTTTGACAAGGGCTTTCCAGTCTAATGAACCATCACTGTACCAAGGCCTGTGAGGTCCACCAACAATGTACTCATTTCTAAGCAAACTCAGAACTTAACCAACTCTTCACAGGGCTGAGTCTCTGGAAAGTCAATCAGACTTAGAATTTTATACACAAATTCCAACCAAAGAAGCAGGTTGAAAAGACTTTAAAAATAAATCAGGCATATCTCTGACTAAATGTTTTAGCTGTTCATTGAGAGGTCAAGATTAGGGTCCCTATGCATACAGCTTTGTTCACAATGATCCTTACATAAAATGGAAATTTAATGTATATATCTGCATGCATATGTGCATGTATATGTTAAGTCTGTTAATGTGCTTCAAGCTGGCATATCAATTATTGTTAAAATTCAACATCTAATTGTATTACACTAAAATGATTATTGTAACGCTAATAGGTTAATTCAGTTAAATGCTTAATAGAGATAACAGTTCAATCCACAAGCAATTCACAATATTATTCCACCTTAATTTTTCAAATTACAGTAAAATCTATATTAAAAATTATTTCAAACATCTATAGTCTTTTATGGTCTTCCTTTTGTTTTTCTTGTAGACTATGTCTAACCTTATAGGAAACTATTATCTGTTTTTTTTTAAATTTATTTTTTCTTCTTTCATATAATACATATCAACACCCCTCCACCCTCCTTGTATTCCTCACAGCTCTCCCCATCCTCCCTCTTCTCCTAATATATGTCCTTTCTCTCCCCACCCAGTTATCCTCCCCCACTCTGCAGCAGCTTCTCCCTATAGACTAGAGCAGTCCACCCAGGGTCACTGCTGGAACAGGGCACAGCAAATGGGACAAGGCCAGGCACCAGTTCCCACATCAAGGGTAGACCAGGCAACCCAGCTGAAAGAAATGGGTCACAAGGGCAGGCAAAAGTGTCAGAGAACCACCACATACTCTAGTCTGCAGGCTCTCTGCAAGAACTCAAAGCCAGACAACCATATATCATATCTAGGAGACATTTCAAGTTCCTTGTTTTTGGCTTCAGGCTCCGAGGGACCCCAAGAGCTTTGGTTCTTTGACTCCACTGGGCCTGCTCTCCTGATGTCCCTGACCCCTCTGGTCCCCAAATGCCTCCTCCCCCTCTTCTGCAAGTCTTCCAGAGCTCTGCATGATGTTTGGCTATAGGCCTCTACATCTGTTCCCATCAGCTGCTGATAGAAGCCCCTCTGATGGAGACTGGCCTAGGTACTGATCTATAAGGAGAAAAGGATGTCTTTAGAAATCATCTTCTGGCTATCCAGTCTCTAGTCCCTGGCCTACCCTGCAGAAACAGGCATGGGCTCTCTCCTTTGGCATGGAATTCTGCCTTTCTACTGTCCCAGTGGTTCCTGTAGGAAGGATGGGTTATAGGTTGAAGGTTTTGTGGCTGGGTGATATCCTAGTTACTCCATTGGAAGCCTTACTGGCTACACAAGAAGGCCTGTTCAGGTTTCCCATCCCCCATTGTTAGAGGTCCTCGCCAAGTCTCCATTGTGGGCTCCAGTGAGTTTCCACTGCCCTTGGTCTCCAGATCCTCCCCTCAACATCTCCCAGTTCTGGCAATCCCTTCCCTTCAGTCCCTCCCACCATCTCTCCCCCTACACCTGGCCTCTCCTCCTCCCATTCCCATCCTCTCCCAACCCACCCACATTCCCCTCCCCCAACCAGAAAGAGCCTTTCCTTGTTCAGTCTCCCTGGGTCTGTGGATTGTGGTGCCTTTCTCCTTTGCTTAACAGTTAATAACAACTTTTGAGTACATGCCCGAGTTTGTCTTTGTGGGACAAGGTTACCTCACTCAGAATGATTTTTTTAGTTCTATCCAGTTGCCTGAAAAATTCATGTAGTCATTTTTTTGATAGCTGAGTAACACTCCATTGAATAAATGTACCACAATTTCTTTATCTATTCTTCAGTTGAGGGGCATCTAAGATAAGGAAACTATTATCTTAAAACAACTAGCTTACTTTGTTTTTTTGATGTCATGATTTCTGAAATCCCTGTGTTGTTCAGTGGGAAATGTCCATAAGAACCTACAGGTGTCCTCATGTCCTAGAGACAGCCCCAGAGCTGACTGCCATAAAAGTCACTGAGAGCCGTGCTGAGTTCATCTTTGCAATTTTCTAGGGAACCAAGGTATTAAAAAACAAAACAAAAGAATAATCAACTAAGAATAAAAGAGTATTCTTTGCCCTTGGGTCTTTTAAATCTGCTGCTGGATTAGCCATTTTCCTTCATACCAGCCCTCTCTTTGTATTTTACTTTGCTCACTTTTTAAAAACAGTCTTCCTCCAAAAGACAAAGCTCAAAAAACAATCACTCTAGTCTCTGCAACACTTTCTCCTCTTAGGGGCCCTAAACAGGCTGCACATGCTCATCCCATCCCAACAGATGAACTGCTAAGAGAGGACAGGAACTTATTGAGATGAATGATACCGTTGAGGGTCTGGATTACTTTGGGGCATTTAGAAGGCATATGAAGCAAAGAGACCATTCTTCTTGATCTGCTATTGCAATGCTGCAACTGCTGGTGACATTCTCCATTCAAAAGCAACCTACTGATTTGTCAGTTTCCCTGACAAACTCAAACCACCAAGTAGTTATCAAGTTGCTTTAGCAGTAGGCATATCTATCCAATCACCTAACTCTCCACTGAAAGTGGAATTTTGAATGAAGACATTCACATCTAGTAGTTCAAAATTATAATACACATTAAGTTGAAATGATGTGTTTTGACAAAAAATTTGCACTGAGGCTTACAGATGACAGTGGCTTCCTTGGAGAAATTATTTGTGGATTCCACTTTGGTTGGAAAGTAGTAACAATACTGACTCATACAGAAATAAGCTTACATGTCAGCTTTGCTCAAGTCCTCCTGAAAATCTGAGAACACTCCCAGTGCTGGGAGGCAGAGGTGGGTAGATCTCTGTGAGATCAACTAGTCTACATACTGAGCTTTAGGCCAAAGCAGTTGGAGTGCAGAGAAGAGGGAGCAGAGTACAGAATGTTAGATCTGGTAGAGAGTGAAGGCTGTCAGAGCACTGTTTACTTTTCAATAGCTGTGTGTTTCTGCTTCTCACTTCTGCCGTGCTAAGGAATGCTCTTCATGGACTGATGTGGGTATTGATCTAAAGAAGATTTGACCAACTCTACCCCAGCCTCTTGGCAAAGTCTCCTACTGTTTTTTATTACAAAAATTAACATCAAGCTTGATAACTTCAGTGAGAAAACAGAAACTTCCATCCTGGGTACTATCTGGAAGATTCTTCTTCATTATAAATCGTTCACCTTCCTCCTGTAACCAAATTTCAGTCTGCTATCTGCATTCCCTGACTGGTCTTTTCTGTACTTTTCCTTTGCTCCATCCCAAACATAAGGCTACCTATCTTTGCTGTTCTTTCAACAATATACTACTTCACACACTTGGCTTATACAATGTTACCCTATTTTTTATGCTAATTCTATTTTTTATTGCTTAAAGAAAAGAAAGACAGCAAAGCAAGGAAGAACAGAATTAACATCTGTCTTAGTTACTTTTCAATTGCTTTGGGAAAAAAAAAATGACCAAGGCAACTTACAGAAGAAAGCATTTAATTTGGGGCTTATGGTTCCAGAGGGTTAAAGTTCATGACCATAATTGCAAGGAAGCACGGCAGTAGGCAGGCAGGCAGGCATGGTGCTAGAGCCATATCAGAGAGCTTGCATCTGATTCACAAGTGAGGTGCAGTAAGAACTAACTGGAATAGTGTCAGCTTTTGAAATCTCAAAGCCTATCCCCAGGCCCAACTAGTCCAGCAAGATCATCCCTATTAATCCTTCCCAAATAATACCACCCACTAGGGACCACTCATTCATGGGTCCTTATGGGAATCTTTCTCACTCAGACTACAACAACATCCAGTATAGGTTGTTACAAAACAGGTTGTATATAGGGACATGTTGAAAGACAAAACAGGAAAAACAAAAGAAACGCGAAAGTCGGGAAACAGGAACTGACAAGTAGAGAGATGTTCAGGCATAAAAGGACTTATTCTGGGAAAAGCACTGTGCTAATTGTTTATGTTGAGTGTTTGTGTGTGTGTGTGTGTGTGTGTGTGTATTTACATGTATGTGTGTATAGGTGTGTGTATGTGTATGCATGTGTTTATCTGTATGTATCTTTTTATTTGTGTGCTTGTATGTGTGTATGTACGTGTGTGATTGTGTGAACTGTGCAATTGTGTATATGTATGATTGTGTGTGAATGATGTGTATATAAGTGTGTATATGTGTATATATGTGAATTGTGGAAATGTGTGTGTGTGTGATATAAATATATGCATTTGTTTGTATGTGTGTGTTTATATGTATGTGTGTCTGTATGTTTATTGTTGTACACGTGTGTGTTTTAGTGAAAGTGAGTATAAACATGTATATGTTTATATGTATGTTTTTATATGTATGTGTTTACTTGTGTGTATGTGCACTTGTTGTGTTTTTTGTATAAATGTATGTGTGTGTGTGCATACATGTCTGTGTTTATATTTTTGTATACATGTGTTTGTGTGTGTGTATACATACACATACATTTAATGTATGTATTTAAATATAAATGTGCTTCTGTGTATATGCATATGAATGTGTGTATAAGTGTGTGTATATATAGCATAAATACAGAGATAATATTTTTCTCTAGTAATTGCCTTTTTTAGTTCTCAAGTGGTCAGACTGTTTGCATTTTATACAACAGGAAAACAATAATTTTACAGAAATGCATCTCTCAAACAGTAACAAATGGTTCATAATGCAATCTTTCCTTCTTATTTCAATCTAGCATCTACAACTTAATTTTATATTACTTTTATGTAATTAAAAAGGTTAATGCTGAAAAAAAAGAAAAATCAGTTAAATTGTATTCAATTTAGAATTACAATTGAGTGATTTTAGTTGCCTGCTCTTAAAAGATGTATTACCATGGTAACTAGATCTTTTGACAATTATTCTATTTTAGTGTGATTCAATACAAAGGGGTTAAAATGTCTTCTCCTAGAATTCTGATATTCATAATCACCATTAAAGTTAATCCTTACCTAATCCTTTCCATATTCCTCACAATGATGTTTAAAAAATGTGTCCGTTCTGTCTTGTTTTACTCCTCATCAAACTGATCTAAGTAGGAGCAGTTCCTACAGCTAAAACCTGATATATTCTGAGATGCAGAACACCCAAGCAGGAAATTCTGTGCCTTGTTCAAATAGACGAATACCACTGCAATTTTTTACATAACCCAGAAGATTATTTATTCTGCTTGTGATTTTACAGAAGAATAATTAATTTGGGAGTTAGATACAGATAAATTTTAAAAATAAAAGTCCCTAGCTTCTAGTTTAATAGCTATGCTTTCTGAAGAACAACTAATAAGGTCAATAAGGCATTGTTACACATTCAAAGGGGAAAGTTATTTTCTTCTCTATTTTTCTGCAGCAATCTCATCTCTTTGTTAGCAGTAAACATTATGCCCTAATTAATACAACTACTCAACCATTCCCTCAGGGATTCATGTCCAGTTCATTCTTAAAATATTACACAGCACTTACTGGGTCCTCAGTATGCACTGAAAAGAGAAAAATCAATCAATCGTAATGAATGAGGATTATTTTGATGTTCATCAACGGCATGCACTGCTTTAGTATTCACTAAAAGCTGAAATCTGTTGTGTTGAAATGAAATTTATTTTCCAATGAGGAAATAAAAAGTAAATCCCAAAACTTCTCTGTCAAAAGATACAAAGCACATGATTTTCTCTTTAAAGCATGATATCATCGAAATAACTCCATTTGTCTCTTTCCACAGAACTCATCATCTTATTTTCCCTATGAGCAATATTAAGCTGTTCTAAAGTTTGAGAAATCCATACTACTCCTTCTCACGTACTCTTCATGAGCGCACCAGTCCAAATTCAGCATAATGAGTTCAAGAACCTAGACAGCTTCCTCAGCCTGCTTCCCAGTGATTGTTTTTAATATTCTCTTACTCCTGAGAAATGTACTCGGTCCTGTATCTGGCACTGGTGCTCACACCAATCTCTGCGTTATTACCCTTGGTCTCACTGCCTCTGTCATCTCTTCTTTGTCCTCTAAACAAGCTCTTATCCGCCCCCATTCTATACCTTCCATGCCAGGGTTCCACCAGAAAGTTCCATACTATCCCTGATCTCAAATTCATAACTGATTTATGGGTCTGTAACTCCCCCATGGTCCTATTTTCTTTCCTTCACTCCTTTTCCATGAGCTCTTTGCCACATCCTTTCCATTGAATATGGCAATGTTGATACAACTGGTCTGTATCCTGATTCCTACAAGCGTGTGGCAAATAGCACTCAAGTCTACCCAAATAGTGGCTATTTTAGGACAATGTCAATTCTATCATCTTGAACTAATTCTTCAATGGTTCCTCCTCACTCTTCATGCTGTTAACTTAGTTCAAAACTTCAAGTGAGAGCTGGAGAAAAGGCTCAGCAGGTAAGAACAATGTTGTTCTTCCAAAGAAGCCTACTTGAGTTTCCACCACTCCCCTGGTGGCTCACAATCATCTGAAAATCCAGTTCTAGAGCATCCAGAGCCTTCTTTTGGATCCCATGTGTACTGCCAATACAGGATGCGTAGACATCTATGCAGGCTAAACACTCATATGCATAAAATAAACATTTTAAAAATCTTGATTTAAAAAATGTAATAAAACTACCCTACAAATGTTTGTGTTCTGTTGATGACCCATTTGGATTCTCTTTCTTTACCTTAACTCCCCATTTGACCCAACATTTAGAGTTTCCAGCAGCAGCAGGTATGACATGCACTCTCTGTTTTAGGTTCATAGAACATCCATCACGGCATGGCAGGAAAAGCAAGGTTTCTGTGCATTTCCAGTTGTTGACTTTCACCTATAGCAATACTTCCTAAGAAGTGTCATAGCAAACTTTATTATTTACACAAGGGCTTGTATAAATATCTATGGATACCTCTTCCCTTCATAGCATTTTCAGAGAACAGACAGAATGCAAATTGTCCATTTCTCTTCCTTGTTCCCCTCTAAGAGTAAAGATTAGGTGAGCATCCTTCAGTGCTGCCCTCAATTGGCTTTCTTCTTCCTGCTTCACAATGGCCACAAATCTGTGTATCCATAAGAATTTGTCATCCCTGTCCAATCACTTCGTAAATAAGAAATGCATGAAAAGACAAATGAAGTTTATTTATGGATTCTAGAGCCTTCCTTCAAAACCAGGGGTCCACAGCATTGTCTCAAATTATCCTACCCACTCAAATCTGTTCAAATTCTGCTTCAGTGAGGCATTTCCCATAATGATTCAAGTTTACTTGAGGCTACTAGGGGAATGTTAATCTGATCAGTGTAAATTGGTTCCTCTGCTTTCTGAATCTTCTAAGAACACAGTCAGCAAACTACAGATCCATGCCAAATCAAGTTTGCCACAGCTTCAGCATGCAAACTATGGATATTTGTAGAAGAGATCATTAGCAATCAATTTGATGATAGGTAACACTAACTAGAGCCACAATTAAGTAGAAAATTATCCCCTCCTTCAATCCCATACACAAAAACACCCTTTTTAATTAGTTTCTTCTCTAGATTTGTTTCTCAAAAGCTGGAATGCAATTGTTTTAAATTCATCAATAAAATGGGTGGAAATATATTATTGTTATATAAATATCTGCATTTTATCCTTGATTTTCTTTCTAGTCCATATAGTTTCAAATAGTTTCCAAGGAACTTTATAAAAAGTTTTGGAGGATGGGGGTGTGGCTCAGTCAGTAAAGTGCATGATACACAAGCAAAGGCTCCTTTGTGCAGTTTCAGCATCCCTGTAAATAAGCAGCATGTATAGCCCATGTCTGTAATCCCAGTGCTGGAGTGGGAGGAGAAAGAAGGATCCCTGGGACTTGCCTTTCAGGGGTTCATACCATAATAAAAGAAAACAAAAACAGGGAAGGAATAAGGGATTGCTCAGGTAGAGTCATCATAGTGCAGAATAACATTTACACATTTTAATGAAGGCAAAAACTCTGAGTTTCACATTATGTTTTCCATATTATTCTACGTGTTATTAACTATGTGTAGAACATTGTAACTTCTTTAACTTCTTTTTCTTATTAAAATAGGTGTTACCATTTTAAAATTCTTAATAGTACTCATTGCTACCACTGAATGCTTATTCAGTATTAGTTTTTACTCATTGCAAAACCCTATGCAAAAGGCATCACTCTTTAGCAAAGACGAAAATGAAATAGAAACTCAGGAAAGCTCACTGATTTACTCATGGTCAGGTGAGCCTGATCCTAATTACAATGATGCACTATATCCCTTTCTGTTTAGCATGTGTTCCTTGGAGTTTCTTTAACTGTCTCCATCCTAAGCTAACAATTCTTCACTGTATTTCACTCTGTTCTTTCAATTTCCCATTGGGAATTGCACAAGCAGCCTTACTGGCATGGGAATTTAGGAATGTAGCAATAGCTGTGTCCCAATACTAAACTGAACTTCTGGTACCCTGATCTTGTTTGAATTACAAAGTCCAGCATGGATCTCTATACACAGGCAATGACCAGAACAACACTGAGGAGCTCAGAGTGGACTGAATCACTGTCAGATCAACAATTGGAAAGTTAGGGCAAAGGAGCCTAGATCAGTGGCAGTTTAGATAGGAAGCTGTTATGATTTATTTCGTCTTTTACTTGGGTGCTAGCTTAAATAGGCTTTAACTGAGGAAGCAAGAAATCATCTATTGATCATAGGAAATATAAATTAATGCACCAGGATAGGCCTCACCTTCACAGTAGGCGTATCCACTCTCCAATTGCCTCAGCTGTTAACTCCCATGTGTTATTGGCTTCATTTCATATAACTTGTAATTTTGATATGCTTACCGCTTTTACTCTGATGGTAACCAGCATTCCTTTTCGTTTCATCTTTCTATGATTCTAAAGTCACGAAGTCCACTTTACGAAACCATACAGAGCACAATGTTATTGGAGGAATGACCCCAAAGGCCAATCAGATCACAATTAAGTGATTCTCTTCAAGAATCACAAATAGTAACACTGCTGCCACAAACTCACTGAAAATATAAATCAACTCTGTGACTGCCTGGAAACTTTTGGCAAATAATAAATAATTATACATTGTTCCATATATGATGTTGCCAATTTTACTGTTTGTCCAAAAGTTCTCAGGAATATGGTTTAACCAGAAATTGTAGAGAGTGTTTCTGCATTTTGTGACAACAAATCTCTAGCAGAAAATTAGGTTGGTTCAGGTGGTATCATTGTGTTGATTAGATATGATTCATATGATTAGATATGGACACACAGGAGCATAATAATTGTGTCATAATGGAGATAAGTAAGGATGGGAGTGAAATATCACATATTATTGCCATGGTTTGTTACATGACATGAAAATGGCACAAAGAAGAGGAAAACAGCACCTAGCTATAACTAAATGTATAATTTTCTTCAATATATACTCAAAGTACTGAAGGAAGAGGGACCTTTTGTTTATATTTACATTGAGAAGGATGGGCCAGGTGGGACCTGGTGAATGAATAGGAAAAATTCCTCTAAGGCTCATAGCAATGAAAAGAAGGTTAGCATACAGTGAGACCTTTATAAAATGGAAGCACAAACTCCCTGGGAGGTATATAACATTACACATCCTTCACACATCACTCTAGGGATGACTTTCCCCACAAGAAAGAAAGGGAAATTTTCATATTGTTGCTAGCCCTTGTTGCTAGCCTCCTTTACCCAGCCAAGAATGAACTAAATGAGACTTCACTTTAAGACTAGTTTCCTTTATTATTTTATTGAATAGGAAAGTGTTTGCACCCCCCCCAAAAAGATTCTTAAAATGGTTGAATCAGAGGGCAAAGATTATCATTGCCTAGGAAGCATTTCATTGCCTCATTTAAAAAGATAAATGTGCTTAACATCTAGTTGCATCAACTTGGCCATTTGAACTGGGAGTCCTCACTAAGGCCTAGTGTTGAAAAGTATATGCATAACTTACCAGTGCTGACATTTAGTGTAACTGCTTTTCATTCGTACACTCATCTGCAATAGTCAATAATTATTTTGAGGGATGAAATTGCTAGGACACTGGCCTTTACAATACCTCCTAGAGTTTCCAACCTACTACTTTAAAACTACCAATATGGGTGTTACCAGTAAAGTAAACTCGTGGTATTAAGCTAAGACAATATTACCTATGTATCGTGATTCATAAAGCTATCATCTTTACATGAAGCATACAATCAACACATGCCTGTTTAGAATCAGCAATGTTTCAGAAAGAAATTGAAAAGTGGACATAAATGTTGAAAAGCATCAAAGCAACAGTAGAGTTGTAATTTGTACTTATTTTATTATGTCATCCCTGGACATGGGAGAGCTGTCAGCACGAGGGTCTGTGCACACAGCACAGCTTAACTGTTAAGCCTGGAAAGAAAACACAGAACAGTGAAGCTCAAGACGAGCTGACACAATACACTGCAGCAGCTGATGAGGCCCTCTTTATGTTCACTCAACTTTTATATTACTCTATATTAATATTATTTTTCCCAGATTTTAGTCATTATTTCTAAATAGTAAAATATCATTTTGTTTTATGCACTACATTTATTAGACTGTAGTGTTGGTATTATTCCAAAATTTTGTGGTACAGATTGAGTTAACTATATATAAATCTAAATAAATATAATTGTCTAATCAATAGAATATATATATATGCAATCACTCTGAAAATATTGACAGAAGGTGACTTTCACCAGAAAACAGATGTTCTGTTAATTTAACATATGTATAAAGTCAAGCACGACAATTCATCAAATGTTAGAACCAGAGTATAGTCAAAAGCCCTGAGGAAAAACTTATTTTAATCAAAAATAAAACAGAATTACAACATGCTAAAGAATTTTAATGGAAACTGTGAATGCTTAAACACAAAAGAAGCTCAATATTATATGAATAAACTATATTGTTGATATTAGTATTAAATGTTGTTTAGTACAATAGACACAAACACAAGGGAATTTAACACCATTGTTGTAAGACAAACAAGTGTCAATACATTCATTAGTCTGCAAGTTTCCATGTTCAAAAGAAAAAAAGAATCCATGGTGCTATGAGAACCAAAGGAAAGAAAAAGCAACATTTGCCACAGTTCAGTATAAAAGAATTAAATGTGTAAGATGAACACTGTACTTAAGGACAGGTTCAGTAGGATAAAACAAAAGTCCACATGGACAAGATGCTCAAAATTTTAAACAGACCATCTTCATATAGCTTTTTATAGTATACACATGATTTTCACTGTGCAATCAAATATGTGACAATCAAATAAGATTCTCAGTTGATAAGAATAAAATGCAAAGACAAAGACTTCACTGGAAGCCTAATAGATGTTGATATCCTACAGCTGACAAGAGAAACATGTACTTCAAATGTTATTAAAGTAGTAGCCTTCTAGCCTGTACTCTTTTACTGTAAAGACAGCATCTACCCACCAAGGCCCTTTGCCTTACTTCCCTTTAAACTGACTACTATATAATTTCAGGGATGGAATTGAACTCTCTGGGAGAAATTCGAATAAAAAATTTAAGAACAATACAGTTCAGGAGCAAAAATAAGTAGAGAAAATTCATAAAAGAAAAATTAAAGGATAATATAATTAGTTCATAGAGGGTTGTATAGAAGAACACATTTTTAAAACTAAAGTCCTTCCGAAAAAGGAAAGAAAACCAAAAAGTACCATAACTAAGTGTTTAAAAAACAAGAAAAATCAATACAACTAATTATTTTTCAGAGAAAGATTTTACTTGTATCTGATTTTCTTAACCTATTATATCTAGAGCCCAGCAAAACATCTTGCATGTTTCCCCTTTTAAAAAATATGTCTGAGTTTAAAACACAGCTGCCATTTCACAGTTGGTGCAAGGTTTGTTTTATTTGAGAACTGTAGTAAGTTCCTAAGAGATCGAAATTAACAGTGGAAGAAGCATAATTAATTTTTACTAAAGATAATGCTGCAACACACAACAGTGTCTTGTACCACAGCATCCTGTGAAATATGGGTTAGGGGAAAAGACACTGGAATATTCTCCAAGCTTTATTCTATGATTAGAAATGTACAGAAATGAAACAACTTAACACATTATGAAATTGTATTTCTTCCTTACTCTACGCCTCTGGTATTACTCACAATACAAGTTCCAGTCCTTTGACTGCTAAGAAATTGTTATCCTCTCTTTGATCATATACTTACACTACACATCATATAGTCTTTCCATATTCCTCACTCCCACAAGCAAAATTCTTTCACCGAGTGGATATTAACTTAATACTGTATTGAATGACTATGAATCTTTCTCCTAAGAGGCATACTCCTATCCGTTGTCCTTCATGCCTGGGCTCAAGAGTTTCACTATACTCTCCAAATTCTGTATTCTGCTAAAACAAAGAGTAGGGACTATTTCCTCCTTGGAGTTAATATACACTAAATGAATAGCAGTAGGGCTATGTATTAGTGAATACGTAAGAAACAACAATAATCTCACAAACATGACAACAGATAATAGTCCAGAAACGACTAGTCTACAACAGATACTACTGCTGGGCGTCAGATATTCTTGATTCTTCAAGATTGTTGCAGAAACATCTATAATTGATTTCTGCCTCATACACCATGATGAATGCTCTAATACAAACCATCTCATCCATAACCCAGTCATTATAAAAGATAAATATAAGAGATAAATGGCAAGCTAAAGTCAGTTTAATTATTTAAGAACAGAATATAAAAATAAAAAAAATATATAAGAAAACTCATTGCCTCTGTTCATACCCACTAGGAAAATGTACTGATTTTATAAGCTATGCCATAGAAAAGAAAGTAGAAATTCAGTTTTTATTCAAAAAGATGCAAAAAGGCCACTTCTCCAGAAAGAAAAAAGAAAAAAAAAAAAAGAAGTAGTTTTAAATTGGCTGGGCAAATACCAGAGCCAACTAGCAGCCAACGAAGAAAAAGTTTAATGAAGTACTTTTAGTTCACAGTTGTCTTTCTTTACAGAGTGAACAAGCTCTCTAAGGGTGATGGAGTCAAGATGCCTCTTAGTAGGAGTCAACATCAATGCTGTTACTGAATTCCACATGGAAGGCCCATCTTGGCCTCCTTTCCATACAAATACTACTTTCTCCCCAGAGAAAGGGCCCCAGAGTTCTAATGATTCCACAGTATTACAGTCATCTTATTCTTTTATAATACTGATCTACTCTGTATTTTTATAATACCTATCTACTCTGTGATTAAAAAAATTATTAATTATTAAAGTTGAGCATAACATTGTACTAAGAAGATCACTGAAGTCATGAAAACCATGTATACCGATATAACTTCAAACTTAGGAAATTTTCTATACATTACTAATTCACCCGCCTGAATGTTTCATATTTCCTCATTTAACCCTTAAGCTTCCTATGAAATATGAACTCTCACTCTTTTTATACATAAAATTTTAAACTTAAAAAATGAGGCTACAAACAAGACGTAATTTCGTATGGCCCATACATACCTGACAACAAAGAGGAGTGACTCGCTATCAGGCAGTTTAACTGCAAATCCTTCAATCAGAAAGTAACCATCACTCACTGTGATGAGACCTAACTCCCTACCCATCAGGATAATTTGTTCAACTTGCAAGCATACTAAAACATTATAGAGAATCTCAGCACTTTGGAGACTAGGGATTCCTTATTGCTGACCTGGAGGTGGGAAATGGAAATATCACACCAAGAGCAGTCAATGAAACCAAAACCCAAATCACCTGGCTCTCAATAGAGTCCAGTCAGTCAGCCTTTCACAGAACTTTCTCTCTATAGACCCCAGTATAGAAAAAAAAATGAATGAAACAGATGAACAGCAATTTGCTTGGAACACTCTGTGGAGTGTTAACAGTGGACCTCCTGGGGTGCTTTTCTTGCCAGACAGCAGTCTCTGAATACCCTAGCTAAGTTTTGATATAAAGGCTACCTATGAATTTATCATTTTTTTAATCATGGATTTTGTCCAGGGATTTTTTTTTCACTGCCAAACTTATTTTCTTTTCATTTATGTTTCTTTTAAAGGCAGTCGTGTATTTTATGGGAATCAATTTATGTAGGTGAATTATTTCTAGATGTGTCTGAAGAATACAGGCAAAAGCATTTAGCATGGTTACAGTTACAGTGGATGGGGATGAAGGCCAGCAAAGGAGAGACCCCCACTGTTTTGTGTTTGGGGAGTGGTCAGGGCAGATTTATCCCTCTGACCATAATATTTTGAAGGGTTATATACTGCATTGTGTATTGGCTGCATAATAAGACAAACAAAACATTAAAATTAATGTGTTCTGATGAAGTAGAATAGGTTTTTTTTAAGGGTTCATATGAAGCAAATGTGTCTCAGCTTCTCAGTCATAACATCTTCCCCTTGACTATTCCAGTGCAGCAGTAAAGCTCAAACAGCCAAGTATTTTTTTCCACCAATTTTTAACTCTGACTCAGGGAAATCCCAGAGCAGCTTTCTCTTTGGCCTGAATTTACCTTGTGGGTATTTCTCTCAGAGCTTGCTAACAATAGAAATTGTTCTTGGTTGAGATACAGGCCCAGCAGGATGTTCAAAATGCACAGGCAATGCAG